>ML096454.1:21320-37445 GCA_003697995.1 Taxidea taxus jeffersonii | reverse complement strand
AGGGAAAGAGCAATAATGCACAAATACTGATAGGCCAAGAACATCTGTAATGATACTTTGAAATAAGGTGACTTCTGTGCTATTTTACAATGCAGGAGGCAGTACCTTATCTTACCTATCACTGCATCTTCCTATTCTGTCAGGATATAAAACAATGGAATGCTGCAGGTAGTGATTTTTCATGTGCTATTTTTAATGGGAGAACTATAAAATTCTTTAAAACACACATTTCCCTCCTAATAAGAAAACTTGGCACATGAGCATGAAAAGATCCTACCTCAGTCAAGTACACCACAAGAAACGGTGGGGGATGGGGGAAAGAGGAGACACATATTCACATCAACTTGTCAACCAGCAGCTTTAGCTTTAGGAAGACAGTTCATTCTTTAAGAACGGGAGCAAACAAGAATGGAGCAAAGAACAATGTATATACTGTATCTGTTGGCAAGCTGTTAAGTCTGGACAGTTCTCACATATAAACAGTAGAAACCCCACCCCCACCCCCAAAATACTATAATGAAAGATAAAAAAAAAATTACCCAAAAGCTTACAAAAAAAGAGTACTAAAAAAAAAAAAAAAGAGTACTATAAATCTCTG
Organism: Taxidea taxus jeffersonii; assembly: GCA_003697995.1. Lineage (NCBI taxonomy): Eukaryota > Metazoa > Chordata > Mammalia > Carnivora > Mustelidae > Taxidea > Taxidea taxus. The sequence goes on along the minus strand of ML096454.1, from coordinate 36,847 downwards.
TAAGATATTACTGTTACATGGTGCAAAAAGATAAATTTTGTTAATCAATTATGTGATGCCCTCAAAACAATGCAAAGGTATGTCCCCCAAAAAACAAGAGTAAAAGAGCAAGTAAGGACATAAGAGAGTAAGATTAAAAAAAAAAAAAGCTGAGATAATAAGGAAGACAGGAAATGAAAGAAATATAAAAAAGAAAAGAGCCCAACAGAACTTTTAAATTTAGAGTATTAAATAACAGAACCAACACTGCAAAAGATGGAATCAGTAAGGTAAAGTATAAAGAGTTCTCTAAGGCTGCTGAGAAGATCACAGGTTCAGAAAACAGAGAACAGAGATCTAATCTTATAAGGAATAGGGGAACACAAAAAAGAAATCACAAGTAATAGTTGAAGTTAAAATGGGAGTTGAGGTTAAAATGGGAAGTTACAATTAGGTTAAAATAGTTGAGGTTAAAATGAGGGACACCCGTGGTCTAGAAAAAACTAACAGGTACATCTGTTAGATTTGGAATTATAAGAATAAAAAAAAATCTGCACAACCAACTAGGGAAGAAAAAATGGAAAGAGTTTACCTAAAAAGGATTTTAATAAAGCAGCCTGAGGAGTGCCTGGGTGGCTCAGTTAGGTTAGGCATCTGCCTTTGGCACAGGTCATGATCCCAGGATCCTGGGATCAAGCCCCAAATCTGGCTCCCTGATCAGCGGGGAGTCTGCTTCTCCCTCTCCACCTGCCTCTCCCACCCTCCCCCCCCACCCCCGCTTGTGCATGCACGTGGACATGCGCACTGTTATCTCAAATAAATAAAACCTTTAAAAAAAAAAAACAACCCAGGCTGATTTTAGTATTTCTCTTCTGCATTAATAAATTTCAAAAATCAGTAATGCCACTTCTTGTGACAATCCCTGGGTGTTGTATATAAGTACCAAATCACTAAACCATACTCCTGAAACTAGTATTACACTGTATGTTAACTAACCGGAATTTAAATAAAAACTTTTTAAAAATCAGTGTTAGATCTACATAATTTTCTATGAACAGGCATGAGCCAAGAATTCTGTATACAGACAAATTTTCATTCAAGTGTGAAAACAATAGAAAGAAATTTAAGATCTTAATGGCTTAGAAAATCCATCATGCACATAGTCCCTGAAAAATTACTTGAACAATTATACAGACTGACCAAAAGATGAAAAAGAAATAAAAACCCAAGAATGAGGAAACTGAAGCATTAAAAAGTTTTAAAGTTAAAGAATTAAAGTTAAGAATTCTGGTTAATATGGCAGTCTAAGCAAATGTGGGAAGGACCCACTTTCTGCTCAAATATAGAGGAATGCTATATAAAATAGAACTACATTTAAAATAAGATATCATTTACATAGTCAAATTGAAAGCAAGAATGGGAAATCATCATGTCAAACACAAAGAGGTGACTCAGGTTAAAAATGGTGTGCTAGAATTTAAGTCCAAGGGGTATCCTTGAGATTGGGTATAGGTGTTAAGGCCTAGGGTTTTAAATGCCCACATAAGACCAGAAGTCAAGACCAGAGGGAGCTGGAACTGGGCTCACTGAATAGAGTCGGGAATTGAGAAATGTCTATGCCAGCTGTGCAAGTGGAATAACAAAACTCCACTCATTGGCTTAGAGAAGCAGCATATAAATGAGCTGCCACCATTGATTCATGAGTGGAAGGTGTCATCCCCAAGAAGCTCCAACCCCAAGCTTGAATGGTTCACGGATATGAGATTTATGTATCTCTTGCTCATGTACTGCAGAAATCCTAAGCTCAGAAATTAATATAAAAACTGGTTCTGAACAAGTGAAATTTGTACGCCCCTGGCAGCCGGGGTGAAACTGTTCTATAGGGACATCTTTTTTATCAAGGGAATATGTGGTACCCTAGGAAACATAAGCCCTGCTAAAGATAAGCTCACAACAGAAAAATTTGAAGCTCATAAGAATATACACCATTACATAAGAAAGCCATCAGCTTAAACAAGTAGAATTCACAGAAGAGAACAGAAAACAGAATCCTATGAGAAAAGTTTTAATTTATTCACTCAGTAATATTTATTTAACACCTACTACAATCCAAGCACGGTTCTAGGTACTGGGAATAACAGTAGTGAACAAACTGGATAAATTTGTATTCCTTGTGGAGCTTACATTCCTTTAGGGGAAGACTAGTAATAAACAGATCGATATAAAATATGTCAAGAGGCAGTAGTGTTACAAAATAAAGGACTGTGAACAAGGAGAGATGGGACTGGGTGATACCATTTTATATACTGGAGGTCAGGGAGGATCCTCTCCAGTAGCCATTCCCAAACTTTTTGGTCTCATGACTTTTCTGTGTTAAGGACTTTAGTCTTAAAAAAATGACTGAAGACATTTTTGTTAGATTGTTTTCATAAGCTAGACCTATCAATATTTTCTGTATCAAATATTAAAAGAGAAATTTTAAGAAACATTTAATTCATTAAGAATAACAATAAATAATAAATAAATAAATCTTCTTTTTAAATTTTTTTAAAGATTTTATTTATTTATTTGTCAGAAAGAGTGAGCACAGGCAGACAGAGTGGCAGGCAGAGAGAGAGGAAGAAGCAGGCTCCCCGCCGAGCAAGGAGCCCAACGCGGGACTTGATCCCAGGATGGATCTGGGATCATGACCTGAGCTGAAGGCAGCCGCTTAACCAACTGAGCCACCCAGGCATCCCTAAATAAATCTTTTTTAAAAAAAGGATAACAACAGTAAATTTATTGCATGTTTAAAAATATATACTTAAGAAAAAAATAGTATTTCCCATCCCCCCCAAAAATAGTAAGAAGAGCTGGATTTACATTTTTTTGTGCATCTTTTAAATTTCTGCCTTAATAGAAGACAACTGGATTCTCACATCTACTTCTTTATTAAATCTCTTGCAATACGTTTTTTGGTTGAAGTACATGCAGGAAATCTGGCCTCACACAATGTATTTTAATACCCTTTTCATATGATTGTGGGTATGCTTGATACTGTAACCAAACTAAACCAGTGATAGGATAGTTCCTTAAAGGTTAGTTGCAGTGTGGAATCATTTCAGCGAACTTTTCACCTTCTGTTACAATAAAACCTGTTGGTCTATTCTGTGCTTTCAGAGGATATTTTATCCATGTATGGTTTTGTGACATTACGTGCTGGTCATTTGGGAAATATTGCCTCACTGAACTATTCCGATCCTCCAAATGTTAATACATTTCATTATACGATACTAAAAAATAACATTCACTAATATCACTAACAAACTCATCAGAAAAAACTTTAAGTATTGGGAAAAATACTGTCAAGTTCATAGTGACAGATAAGAGTCTTCGAAAATTCAAACTTTTGTTTGAAAGGCTGAATATTATCATTGGCAAGATACTACTACTACTATCAGTTGTTTGCCTTGAAATGTCAGGGTCATTTCATTTTTGAGAAAATTTTGCCAAGTACTCAAGCTTAAATAACTACAGCCTGTCAGTTATTCAAGTAAAAATGGTATTCCAGGGGAGGGGGAAAAAGTTCGTTTTATAACTAACTCAAACACATAAGTACTCTCCCTTGAGACAGTCATTGTACTTTGGAATATAGGTACTTTATGTGAACTTCCATTTCATCACACACAGTATTAAAAACTCATATACCCAGTGGTCATCTTCAAAACAATCAAGGCATGTAGTGAAACTGGTGGGTTCTGTTTTTTACTGTGAGCTTACAGCAGTGAAGAATACAATGACTACTAGGGCAGTTGGGTGCTACTGCCTTGATTTGTGCTAAGGCACCAGCAGTTTTACTCATCATCGCCTTTACTTATCATCAATGTGCACGCAAGCGCAGTGAAAATGGCAAATAATGCCTTCCCATCATTAAGAAAATAGTTTGACCTCACAGACCTCCTGAGGGAGTCTTAGGGATGCCTAGGTTGCAGGTCACACTTTAAAAACCATAGCTCTCAAGTGGCAGCTGTAACCTCAGGTAAACAGCCATCAAGATTTGCATGTCTTGGGGCACCTGGGTGGCTCAGTGGGTTAAAGCCTCTGCCTTCGGCTCTGGTCATGATCTCAGGACCCTGGGATGGAGCCCCACATCCGGCTGTCTGCTCGGCAGGGAGACTGCCTCCCTCACCCCTCTGCCTGCCTCTCTGCCTACTTGTGATCTCTGTCAAATAAATAAATAAAATCTTAAAAAAAAAAAAAAAAGATTTGCATGTCTTGACGTAAAGTCTCACATTCCAGTGGAATGGTTGGCCACCTGCTGAAAGAGACCTAAAAGAAGTGACTATACACAAGATACCCCTAGCTGCGGGAAGAAGCATTTCAGGCAGAGGAGACAGCAGTGCAAAATCCCTGAAGTCAAAGAATGGTTTACAGATTCCAGAACAAAAGAACCCACTGCAAAGGCAAACACCCTTAGAAAAACAGACTACCGCCACGAAAATGACCAGTGCTGTTCTCTAAGGACATCTTGTGCCCTCATCTATTTTTATGCTTCAATTACTTGTGACAAATATGAGAAGGTTTTCTTTACAGAACCAGATAGAAAACATCAAGTTATTACAAACTCTTTTTTAGAAAGGAGAACATCAAGAATTTTGAGTTTACAGTTAAGTTTATGCATGGAAGCTGTTTGATGCCAACTCTCAAATTCAGGTAGAGAATCGTTATGTAATTTATTTCCAGTTATTCATGGTACGATGCAGAAGTTGCTTAATGAATGTTTGTTGAATGAATAACTACCCAATGTGTGATTGGAGATATTTAGAAATGAGGAACACAGTTAATTGATTTTCTAAGAAATCACAAAACGCAAAAAGGCCAACTTTTTTGAAAGGGCAATCTTTTGTGCTGTGTAGTCTTAGGAGGTTAGCAAACTAAATGTACTCTCATGCCTTCTGCACACTGAGCCACAAACTCACTGTTCTTTAATTAGAGAACCCTTTTCTCAGTTCCAGGAAAGGAAGTTTTTGTTTTTTGTTTTTTTCTGTTGAGAACACTTCTAACATTTCAGGCTAAACAATTTACTTAGAGTAGCTCTTTGAAGGGAAAAGGAAAGGAAGGAGAAAAGAAAAGAGAAATGGGAAAAAAGAAAAGACAAGAGAAGAGAAGAAATATGCACACTGGTGTAGATTTTATACAATTAGAAACAGTGCAGTAGATTTTCCACTTTGTGAACCCAAGCCACGAAGTGTACAATTTTTGTGATTTATTTCATGAGAACTTGCAAATAGAAAGGCTATCTGGCATACTGTTACAGAGTTTGCTCTAAACTGCTATTACCATGAAATATTCCTCGGATTTTCTTAAGACCATGAAAACAAAGTTGAGAAAAAGCAGTTCAATAAACGCTACATGTAATATTTTTCACTTCAATTAGAAATGTAATCATTTCGGTTCTATCAGTATGAAGAGCAATCACTACCCAGAGACCAGTGCCCCCCAATAAAAGACCGGAACCATGGACACGGCCGTTAATCAAGCAGTTCATCCTAAGACTAGATGTGCCAAATGGCCAATAAGCCCCTGAAAAGATGTCAAGCATCAATGTCATTAAGGAACTTGAAATATAAACCAAAACCAAAGTATAAACCAGATACTGTCTCATATCCGCTAAGATGGCTATAACACAAAAAACAAAACAAATAAAAAAACAGATAATCCTAAGTGTTTGTGAGGCTATAGAGAAATTGGAGCCCTGGGATACTGCTGGGGGCAAGTAAGATGGTGCTGCTGCTATGCAGTCTGGCATTACCGCAAAAAGTTAAACCCATCCTTACCATATGACTCAGAAATTCCACTCCTGGATGGAATACCCAGGAGAACTGAAAATGTATGTTCATACAAGAACTTGCAGACAAATATTCATAGCGCCATTATTCATAATAGCTAAAAAGTGGAAACAACCCAAGGTCTATTAACTGAAGAATGGAAAAACAAATCTGGTATATCCATACAATGGAATATTATTCGGCCACAGAAAGAAATGAAGTAGTGATACATGCTATGGTAGGGATGAACCTTGAAAACACGCTCAGTGAAAGCAGCCAGTCAGAAGAGGCCAGCTATCCTAGAATTCCACTTACAGGCAATGTCTGGAGACAGCAGTAGATTAGTGGTGACTTAGGGCTGGTGGGGTTTGACGGGGATCGGGGGTAACTGCTGAGGGTATAGGGTTCCTTTTGGGCTGATGAAAATGTTCTGTAATCAGTGATGACTGCATAACTTATTGGAAAGACTAAAAAACACTGCTTTGTAACTCATAAAATGTATCTTTATTTTTAAAAGTCACATAACAGCTGTGTCCCCACTCCCAGTTTAAGAAATTAAACATTATGTGTACAGCTAAAGTGACCTGCATACCCTTCCCTGATTACATTTATCTTCCAACCCCCATCAGAGATAATCACTACTTGATGTTGCTACTTATCATTCCATGCATGTCATTATACTTCTCTATAAATTTATAATCCCTCATAGATGTTTTGTGTGTTTTAAAATGGTATCATACTTATGTACCTTCTGTAGGTTGCTTTTTTATCATAATATTATGTTTTCAAGATTTGTGGATTTTTTTGGGGGGTCATTATTAAGTGGCTTTTTCACAATGACAATTAGCACTTAGAATTCTGAGGTCAGACTCCCAGGAATAAGAACTAAATCTGTTAAATGTCTTTGTCTACTTTTTAAAGATCAATTCAATCAGGTGATTCCTTCAAGCATCTCAAACTCTCATTGAGCTCTTGTTCAAAGTAAAGGAATTTTAAGTGCATGTAATAACATAACGGCTTTTTTAGGACTCCAACATAAAACAACTCTTGATTGACTGAGGGGTAACTTACAAAGGAAAACCTTGAGTTGTACCGTTGCATACATGACAAATCATACTAAGATTAAAGGATAAACATAATTAACCTTACATTTTCCAACCAACGACAGGGCTTTTCTAAATGGTCATTCTGGCTTTGACCACTAAAATATTTGTTGTAGACGCTGTGGTTGCCTCCCAAACATGCATTCCTCCTTTCCTTGATTAACTATTGGTTTTTGGAAACCTGTACCATCCCTAGACAGCCCACTGAATTTGGGAGAATTTACTACCTTTGATCACAGCTATTGTTATAATTTGTGTATATGAGACGAAAGAAGGTATCCAATGAGGATAATTCCTTTGCAATTTAGAGAAAGCTTCAATCAAACTTCCTTCTCTCTCTCCGATTTAGAAAGAAAAAGCATGTGGCTCTGGGAGTTGTTAGTTACTTTTAGGGGAACATAAGGACAACCAGCATTCTGCCATTCTTCTTTATCAATAAAACTCCAATTTTAAGATTTTTTAAAAATTTATTTGACAGATCACAAGTAGGCAAAGAGGCAGGCAGAGAGGAAGGGAAGCAGGCTCCCTGCTGAACAGAGGGCCCAATGCAATGGGGGACTTGATCCCAGGATTCTGGGATCATGACCTGAGCCGATGGCAGAGGCTTTAACCCACTGAGCCACCCAGGTGCCCCAAAACTCCAATTTTATTCAGTGCAGTAACGCATCCAGTTAAAAAGTATTTACATTCCCAGGCTCCATTTTCCAAGGTTTGCCATGTGACAAAATTCTAATCCTTAAGATGCAGGACTAAGTCCTTAGAGAGGACTTTCCCTCCACCAAAACAATGATAAAGCCACATGAGAAGTCTTTTGATTTTCATGCTCTCCTCTTCTCCCACCTGGAATTCAAATACGACGCCTGCAGATGGAGCAGTGCTGTGACTGCAAGGATGAAAGCCACGTGCTAAGGACAATGGAATAGAAAGAATATACCGGGGTCTTTCACAATTTCCTTGAGCAATTTTAATAAATGGCCATGGATTACCTACCTCCAGACTTTTTGTTACACAGAAAAAAATAACCCCTTATTTGGTAAAGCAACCACAGTTACATTTTTGTTATAAGCAACCTGATTCAATTCCAAAGGATATAACTGTGGAATCAAAGGTTGGGTTTTCAAATATATAAGTCAATCGTTTCTCAATATGTTTAAGCCATTTTGAACTGAATTTCTATTATTTGCAGCCAAAACCACCCAAACTGATAGGGCCTTCTAAGGAAGGGATGGTGCTTCTGACTGGCCTCTTAACCCTCAAGGGCTAACCTACTGCTTGACTAAAGTAGATCTTTACTGATGAGGAGCCCCTGCGATGACAGGGAAACTTCTGCTAACTGGTGGTGCTACCTTGCTTGTATATGGCCACCCAACAGTAAAAGCAGACAGACAAAGAAATAAAACATCCTTATTAATAACTTCATTAAACACATAGGATACATACTCATCAAAATTGTTGAACTAGTAAAGCTAGGTGGCTTTTAGAGAACCATGCCTTTAGTTTCCTGTCTCCAAACTTTCCTATAACCTCACCCTTTCCTTATTCTGTTCTGTACGCTATATTACAGCAGCTAAGAGTGAGGGTTCTCGGGGGTGTCTTGTTGGCTAAGTTGGTTAAGTGTCTGCCATCAGCTCAGGCCACGATCCCAGGGTTTTGGGATCTAGCCCAGCAGGGAGTCTGCTTCTCCCTCTGCCCTTACCCCAGTTCGTGTTCTCTCTATCTCAGATAAATAAATAAAATCTTTAAGAAAAAAAAAGGAGACTCATTTAGCTAACCCCATATACATTCAAATCTTCCATCTCTTATTATTGTTATTATTATCATTATTATTATTATTACTATTATTATGTGACTGAAGGGCTAAAGTAACTCCGTTTTGAGGCAGTAGCCATTTTGTTGTTCATATTTAACTATGAGTGACCCAGAGCTTGCATAAATTCCACACAAGGAGACAGGAATTCCAGGAACAGAATTGGTTACTAAACCACAAACTACCCCCACTTCGTAGATAAGTTAATCAAGACCCAACCGGTCTTGCTACTCCCTGCAACTTTCCCACCCTGGTACAAACAACTTTCAAAAGATATCCCCTAGACAAAGTAGCCAATCCCCGCTGAACAGCGCAGCTTAAGCAACCCCAGCACCAATCATTTTAAAGGTTACCTATACATGTGATTTTGCGCGTGAATACTTTGTGGTTTTTGCCTTTATAAGCCCTGTGAAATTTCAGCTCCGCGCTTCCTCCTAGACTCCGCTGTGTCCGTGTGTAGGACCAAGCCCGAGCTGCAGCCCACCGGAATAAAGCCTTGCTTTTGCATTTCTGAACGTCTGGCTCTCAGTGGTTTTCTTGGTGGTGGTCCTGCGATCTGGGCATAACAGTGACTAACATAACAGGTACTAAATTTCTCTGGATCTCAATTTTCTCAAATGAATAATGGAATAATTCTATCAATCTCACAGTGTTCTTGAGAGAGTTAATTGAGCTAAGGTTTGTAAATGCTTAGCATAAGGTCTGATATATAGTAAGGATGTGCTCAATACCTACTACTTTCAGAGTTTTGTTTTGTTGTTGTTGTTGTTGTTGTTTTAGATTTTATTTATTTGAGAGAGCATGAGCAGGGAGGGGGAGGGCAGGAGAAGAGGGAGAAGCAGACTCCCCGAAGAGCAGGGAGCTCAATGCTGAGCTGGATCCCATGATCCTGGGATCATGACCTGAGCCAAAGGCAGCCTCTTAACTGAGAAGGCCACCCAAGTGCCCCTTTGTTTTTACAACAGAAATATCATTCTTGTCTAAGGCTAATTCTTACCTTAAGTTCTGGATCCCACCCATCCTCCTTCCACCTCCTCAGGGGCTTTTAACTACTGATTGTATTTTCTCTTTAGTCTATTTTCACCCTCTCTCTATGGTTCCCTTCCCACTAATATGCATAACAATATCCATGGTCATGATAATGAAGATAATGGGATTTGAAGCATAGATAGAATCTACTTTGTCAGAGGAAGCACATCTCCTTGATAAAAGGAAGAAATGGGGGGCACCTGGGTGGCTCAATGGGTTAAAGCATCTGCCTTTGGCTCAGGTCATGATCCCAGGGTCCTAGGATCCAGCCCAGCATTGGGCTAGAGCCCAGCATCGGGCTAGAGCCCCGCATCGGGCTCTCTGCTAGCCCCGCATCGGGCTCTCTGCTCGGCAGGGAACCTGCTTCCTCCTCTCTCTGCCTGCTTCTCTGTGATTTCTGTCTGTCAAATAAATAAATAAAAATCTTTAAAAAAAAAAAAAAAGGAAGAAATGGGAGAAGATGGGTTTTCACTTAGGCAGGTTTGGAGATCAGCAGGTGGGAAAATATTTCCTGGTGGATGGTTTCTATTTTCTCTGAAACAAAAGGCAAAGTTATCTCCTGAGAGTTAAGTAGTTCAGAAGACAGGATCAAATATAGAAGAGTGAAGGTTGAAATAGTCATTAGAGAGAGTGAGAAAGGAATGTAGTAGTATTTCCAGACCTTGTGGAAGTCTCAGTAGAAGCTGAGGCTCACATTCATGAATACTAGATCCACTCTCCCTTGGAATTGCCTAAGTGCTGACACAGTAGCAGGTAAGTGGCTCACTCGGAGTTGGACTCCGGCCAGGGGAGTGAAAAAAAAGGACAGAGGTCAGGAGGAAGAGTGGAATGACCAGTTCTAAGGGCAAGGGAGAGTACCCAGCGAGTTAGCAGGATAACAGAAAAGAGAAGTGGTGAAAAGATGGTAGAACATAGCATGAGCTACCGTAAGCAGGTAGAGAAATGTCCTGAAAGAAGCATAGGGGAGTAAAGGAAACATTCACCAAACCTCTAGGAAGTACTTTGAGTGTAAAAGAAAAGTCCTCTGTAGAATGGACTCCAAACTCATGAATGTATTGACTGGCTACGGAATTGTACATTATGACCACAGTGAATGTAAAAGAGACAATAAACCAAAATTCTATACTACCATTTTTCAGAAATCAGCTGTATATGTTTAGGACAGGAGGGATTTTCCTTAAAAGACTTTAATGTGAAAAAGTCAGAGAAAGCGCAAGCAACTAAGTGAAGTGTCCTGGTCACAATTAATGAATCTATATATAGGAATGTGTTAAATTGTGATAAGCAGAATTTCCATATTACTTTCTAAAATTGGGATTAAATAAATCACATGTACTGCTATTTAAACAATGTTACAGAGAGGAAATAATGTCCTTTTATTTATGTTTTTAGGTAACTCTTAATTAATAAAATTAAATTTAAGGATATAAATTTTTCTTGATTCAACTTTTACAAAAAGAAAAATCTCCATAACAAAACTCTTATTTCAGTATTATACATGATAACAATTTGTGATTTTGATCTTTCCCTAATTAGGTAATAGAGTACTAACAGATATGATTTTGCCTGCTGGTCTGGGAGGGTCCCTAACTAGGAGGGTCCCTAACTGGCAGGGTTTTTATCAACTTAAAAAAAACAGGACTGGGCACAGTTTGAAGTAAAGGAAGTCACCTTAAGTTACTTGTTTACTTCAATATAATGAATTAAAAAAAAAAATTCGTGCCATATGATTTTATTATTGTTATAATTTTTTTTTAAGATTTTTGTTCATTTATTTGACAGACAGATCACAAGTAGGCAGAGAGGCAGGCAGGGAGAAAGGGGGAAGCAGACTCCCTGCTGAGCAGAGAGCCTGATCTGGGGCTTGATCCCAGGACCATTAGATCATGACCTGAGCTGAAGGCAGAGGCTTAACCCACTGAGCCACCTGGGTAGCCACCTGTATTATTGTTACAATGTTTATATAATAAGTTAAAAGTGAGAGAAGAAAAATCAAACAAAATAGCTTTCCTCCATTTACTTTCTTTTGAGACAGTATTGTGTTACATTAGGTTTTATATAACATGTTTATACAGATTAGTCAAATTTTAACTATATACTATTTTTAAAACAGAAAAAAATACCCTTTTAGATGCTTAGAAGAAATTACAAATGTTCTGGGAGTCCTTAATTTTGATTTGCTCTGTCATCAATACTACAAAACCTTTCTTTATCAGAAGCTTTAGGTATATTGGTAAGCATTAATGCAAATCCAGGGCATATTCTTGTCTTTCTGTTTTCATATTACCAAACTTAACCAGCCATACTGCAGCTTTCAAATTCACAAAATATGCATACTACATAATCTGAGACTTTTGCAACCATATATTTTAAAGGACTCATCGAGCCCTGAAAGGCAAATGCTATCATTCAAGTTCTAATTACATGCTACCTGGGTTTTACAGAACAGAAAAAAAATGAGTATTGCACTTCCTAAATACATTTTTTGACCACAAGCAACTTCCAAAATAAATGCCCCAAATATTGTCTGAATGTATCACTGTACAGATAGCACAAAGCACTGGCCTATTCAAATTATGCTCAAGTTTCTCCTGATGCTGCTTCCACTTGATAAATTGGTCAATAAATGCCAAGTCAAATATTCAAGTAAATATATTTTCATTGTTATTGGCAGACATATAATTAACTCTGAGAATAAAAGATACAAGAAATCAATTTATGATTACTTCTTCAGTTCCTCCCATTAGTCATTTACATTATAATTGTGGTTCCACTTTTAAAATCTTTATCCATACATACTCACACACACCATTTTGACTATATTATAAATCAAATTATTTCAATTACAAATTAGTATTGTATGAAATGGTGAACCTCATATGTTAATTTTATTAGTAAGATACAATCATACTATTACCCATATATATGAGCTGATTAAAAAACAATGCACATTTAAGAGCTTATATTAATTAGTAATTTCAGCAGATGTTTTTAAACAATGTTAAGAACTTGCTCTGTCTTTTCTCAAGTATAAATATTTGAGTCAACGTTTTTTATGTATGTGTATTTTTTTTTTTTTTTATTTATTTGTCAGAGAGAGAGAGCACAGGCAGACAGAGAGGCAGGCAGAGGCAGAGGGAGAAGCAGGCTCCCTGCCAAGCAAGGAGCCCGATGTGGGACTCGATCCCAGGATGCTGGGATCATGACCTGAGCCGAAGGCAGCCGCTTAACCAACTGAGCCACCCAGGCGTCCCTATGTATGTGTATTTTAGCAACAAATTACATTTCCATTTTCAACAGAACAGGCTGCTAAAAAAGAAAATAGTACAAAGGGTAAACCTATTTTTTTTCCCAAGGAAGACGTATACAGAGCAAATTTTTTTAACATTTGTTATCTGTCAGCTCAGTATCTTCACCAATCTGGGAAAAATACATTTTGTATAAAAACTTACATAAATGACCTTTTAAAAACTGCCCTAAACTAACTGCAAAAGCTTCAGATACATGTGGATTTTATGAAGAAAAAAAAATCTAAGATGAGCTCAAGAAATCCATCTTAATAAAATATGCTGTCATTACTCGGTTGTTACTTTCATTTTGGTAGCTTAATTGTTTTTAATTATGTATCATGGGTAAGTCATTTAACCTCTGTGTTTCCTCACCCATATAGGAGGATTAATAATGGTGCCTCATCACAGGATTCCTGGCAGAGTTAAAGGAGTTAACATGGGTGAAACATTTAGAATAGTGCCTGGCATACAGTAAGTGCTCAGTAAGCGTCAGCTAAGCATTACCTAACTGTATGTTTTGCCTATTACTTCTGTTAGCTTCCAGTTACCAATGCTTAAGTATCTTAATTCTTTTTAAAGAAAAAGAAAGCTACGTCATGGTATTCTTAAAGCTCTGCCCTTCCCATCAGCTTATAGTGTTCGCAGCTACTTTATCTGCTACTCACAAGCAAAACAGGACCTAGGGTCTCACTGAGTAACAGTCCAAACCTATTTTAAAGGACATCACTCTCCCTATCATCTTACTATTAGTACTCATTAATTCATTCAAACACCAAAGTAAACTAGGAGCTAGACACTGGACATAAGCTATGGAAACCTAAGATGGTTAAGAAAAAATTCCAGATACGTTGCTTCCAAAACAGTGAGGGGTACAAACACAAATTCAAGTAAGTACTCTTGTTTAATTTTAACACAGTACCCTGAACTATGAAAAATTTCCAAGCTGTCCAAGGGTGGGCTTCACAGGTGACATCTGAGTAAGACCTGGCAGAAGAGCAGAAACTCACCAGGTAGAGAAGGGATCTATGACTACTTTGTTCACAAAGAAAACTAGAAATTCCTCACACTGGTAAGTTAAAATAGACATTTTTTAAGCAAACAGACTTCCTCAAACAGACTTCCCACTGCACACGGCTTGCTTAGTTTATCTCTAGGTGTTGAATAAATATTTTTGAATGACTGTCGTCCCGTCTTGCCCCATAGGCAAGGTTTTCATTAGGGCATACTTGGATGATGTTCTTAGCTCCCCTCCTCCCAGGGCTCAGAGAAATCTTCCTAAAACCACTTTTATCACACTGCTCCCTGATCAAAAGCCTGGAATGCTTTCCTCCTATTCCCAGATAGCAGCTCTCTGCTCTGACTAGATTTCTCTCCCAATATGCCTTGAGCGTGTCTCCCTTTCATTCATATCCTCTCTCTGCCCCCAATACTGTTCCCCTATTATTCATTTCTGCCTTTCCAGAATTCTGCCCACCCTTCAAAAATCTTCCTTCAAGAAGCCACTGGATTGCCTTGCTTCTATTTAAATAACATAACTTTTCAAATGATACAGAAAAGAGAGATGCTAGTGAAAAAATAACACTTTAGGATGAAAGAAATGTCCAAAATGTGGCAGGGAATCGAAAAATACAAAAGGCAGAGACCGGCTGGAAAGTCACATTCCAACTGTTACATCACCAGGGCACACTTCTTCAATTATTTACTATTTAAAACGAATACGCTGCCCCAACTACTTACTGAACAGTGACATCGGGCTCTCTTAAAAAGTCAACCACCCCACAACCTGCACAATCAAGTCTTCATTCCTTAAACTGGTTTCCTTGGGACGAGTGCCTTGTTGGAAAGAGAGTCCCTGGGCCTGGAGGTTGGAAATATTCCAAATATTCCAATTGTCCAGCAAGATGGCACCGCACTAACCAGCCCAGGGGTTCGCTTCCTACTTGAAGGACACCTGGCCAAGTAATACAATATCTCCAAAAAGCCAATTTCGAATAGATATCTTTTTCAAGCGGGAATGAGCGCGCTCTCCACGTCAAGCTACCTTAGATTCCAACTTGGCTTTCTCCTCACTCAGCAGCTCGGCTGCTTTCTTCATTTCGTCACGACATCTGTTTATCTCCGACCTTACTGGAATACAAATGAAATCCTTAAACACCTCTTCTGTCTTTCTGGAGTCCCCAGGCCTGTGCACGTGGACAGCAGGGCCCCCTCCCTTCTCCGCCCACGCCCTGGGGGGCTGCCCTGCGCTCTAAGCCCCGACCTGGAGGAGACAAGGGACACCCCAGCAGGCGACCGAAGCACCGACCTTCTCGGATCACGCGGCGACCCTCCTCGGCCTGATGCTCCGAGAAGATGATGTGCTGAAACAGGGACTCTAAACTCATCTCGGGCCGGGCTCCCGGCGTTGACGCCTTTCGGTATCTGCGGGCGAGGAGTGCGAGCGGCCCGGAAAGCGCAGTGAGGAAGGAGGACCGTTCAGGGCTGTCCCCGGACTGGCCTTGGCTCTGGAGGA
>ML096454.1:0-21310 GCA_003697995.1 Taxidea taxus jeffersonii | reverse complement strand
TCTGGAGGACCGTTCAGGGCTGTCCCCGGACTGGCCTTGGCTCTGGATGGGCGAGGCGGGGCGCCAGCCCGGCTCCCGGCCTTTGTTTCCCCGCTTCACTAACACAGGACAGCCGTTCACCCCCCTCGCACCCTCGCCCTGCCTGGGGCAGAAGCCCTGCTTTCGTTCCCTGGCTGAACGCAGCTGCCCCCAGTCGAGGCCCCGGGCCCTCGCGGGTTTCCGTTCTGTGCTGGTGGCAAATAAAAATGGAGGCGCCCAGGCGTGGCGTCTGAGCCGGCCTGGGCAGCCCCCCTCTGCGTGACTGGCCTTTTCCTCTCCAACCCCTCTCTTTCTCGGGCGAACGTCCTCACGGTGTGCTGTCTCACAGTAATCCGTGTACTTGCTAACAATACCGTGGGCTGGAGACCTTCCTGCAGGCCGCAGCAGGAGCCTCCGCTTGGCCTCGCCTGGTGGGGACTGAACTACGGCGTCTCGTTGGGCCCAGTCTGCGTCAGGGGCTTTGCTTTGGCCCGGTGGCCCCAAAGGTCTTAAGGCCGTACTTGGACTTGCGGTATCTTTCTCCGAGGCGCAAACACCCGGCCTTATGAAGAACTAAGTACTCGTGATTCTAAATATAAACTGCAACGTCTTATCCTTTGACTGTGGCAAAGACTGCTATAAATGTGCAACGTCTGACATTCCGCCTTAATCATTCCTTGGTAATCAGGGCATATCTTTTTAGTCTGCTTTAAAATTAATCATTGCCTTTTGTAATCAAGCTTCAGTAATATTAACACTTCAATATCTGCACAATATGTGTCAGAGACCAAAGTGGTTGCTAATTAAAGCTTAAACATGAAAGGCACCTTTGGGATTTTTGCATGGGATTTTCAAATTAAAAAATAAAGCATTTTTAGTTTTAGTAGGCCAAAATTGTAAGATCATAATAAACATTTGACTTTTTTTTTCTGAATGTAGAACTGACATTGGCTAAACTTTAAAAAATAATGTTTAGTAAGATTGTGTTAGTATTGAAAGAAGATAAATGTGAATTCTATCACATCATCTGTATAAGAGTCTTTTTTTTTTTTTAAGATTTTATTTGTTAGAGAGCGAGCGAGCACAGGCAGACAGAGTGGCAGGCAGAGGCAGAGGGAGAAGCAGGCTCGCTGCTGAGCAAGGAGCCCGATGCGGGACTCGATCCCAGGACGCTGGGATCATGACCTGAGCCGAAGGCAGCTGCTTAACCAACTGAGCCACCCAGGCGTCCCCTGTATAAGAGTCTTAATTAATATTTCATTAATGTTGTGGCATAGTGGGCTATAAGTTTTAACCTATTCCAAATTTCCACCCCAATTTCCATTAAGCCATGTAGGCATAAAACTTAATTTTTAAACTGTATTACAGAAGAATACATACAGAAAAGTGTAATGCTGTAGAAAAGAATTACCCATAAACATACCATTCAGAAGGAAGTATTAATAACATTTTGGCTACCGCCTTCCAGCTAATCCTCCTCA
The DNA here is from genome assembly GCA_003697995.1 of Taxidea taxus jeffersonii. NCBI lineage: Eukaryota > Metazoa > Chordata > Mammalia > Carnivora > Mustelidae > Taxidea > Taxidea taxus. The sequence continues at coordinate 19,811 of ML096454.1, read as the reverse complement.
CCTTGCATTTTTCTTTCACAAGCTTGGCAATATTGTGAATAGGTAATAATAATAATTACAATTAATTCTATTTATGGAGTATATGCTGGGCACTATTCTGAACACAATGATTTTTACTATTACCTTCATCGTATCAGATGAGAAAACTGAGAGAAGGAAGGTTAAGTATCTTGCCAAGGTGCCATACTTTGTATATGGCAGAGCTAGAGCGGAAACCAAGAAATCTGAGATCAGAGGCCATGAATTTAATTTTGGATACTGCTGTATTTTCCTTTGATTACATCATAATCATTTTACCATTTCATTGAAAACTCTTTATAAATACACTTTTATATCTTCATAATCCTCCATCATGTGATACGTGTGTAAAACTCAGATATACTGAAATAAATGTGATTCTTTTATCTGTTCAAGGATGGAAAACAAAACTGAAACTGTGGTTAACCATTTCCTTTGAGCACTCATTTGGAAGCTTATGAACTGTGCCACGGTGCTATCGAAGGAAAGGGCTTCCAGAAGATAAATTATATTACTAATTAATATCACTCCCTTCAGAATTATTTCCCGTGGACTTGCACAGGGAGCATCCTCATAAGGAGGCTGCTTTTCAAAAGCATGCTGCTCTTTAACATTCCAATTTTATTAGTTACACTCAAACTCACATTTATTATTTAACATGTTCTTTCTGTACTGAAAACTTGGCAGAGTGGAATTTGGGCAGCCTTTGGGGAGCCTAGTCGCCTCACTCACACAGGCGTATGCAAGAGAGAAACTGCTGGAAATTCTGGAATGGGGTTATGGGAGAGAAATGGCTTCTTCATCTTCTGTAGTCTTCATATCACAGAATATTTTGGTGTTTTTAAATCCCAAGTTCAATTCTTCTTAGAGGCACTACTGCCATAGACATTAGCAGGGGTTTTCCTTTTATTTGTTGAAACAAACATGATTATGCAAGCCCACGATTCAAATTTTAAGTGTTTTTTGTTTGTTTGTTTGTTTGTTTGTTTGTTTTAAATTTTATTTATTTGAGAGACAGCAGGAGCAGGACAGTGTGGGGGGGCAGAGGAATAGGGAGAAGCAGGCTCCCCTCTGAGCAGGGAACCCACTGTGGGGCTCCATTCCAGGACCCCAGGATCATGACCTTGGCTGAAGGCAGATGCTTAACCAACAGAGCCACCCAGGCGTCCCAAATTTTAGGTGTTTTATAATAATGAGTGAAAGAAACATGTCAGGATATTAAAGTATTATTATCATATGCTAGCTTTATTCATGTATCATACACTAGCTTTATTCATATATATTCTTCAGTAAGATATTTATCCTTATAGATATACACGCTGATCACTTTCTACATTACATTCTACGATGTTCAGAGCAAGAGTAGCATTACCTCAATTTATGCCAAATAAAAATGGTATATGGCATGGTAAAACTAGGGCATACCATTTTCTGAAAATGGTATCTTATAAGCCTGAAAAAATGATTCATTCAACAACTGTTTAATGAGTCTCTGCTATTCATTCAACATTCATTCAACAGATATTATTGAGCATCTCCTATGTGCCATATTAGAGAAACAACAGGATTTAATAAAAACAGAACTACATAAAAACTATTTTTCTTCCCCCGAATATTTCTAACCTCATTGGAGAATTATTGTATTTTTCAGCATTTTGGCATCAGTATAAACAACTGCTTTCAGATGTTTCAACAGATGTTCTTCAGAAAGAAAGCCAATTATTTGCATTATGATACCCACATATGATTCTCAGATCTCAACTTTCCATCTGTACATGTTTCATTGAATTGCATACCTATGGAATATAAAAGTTAAGATCATTCATTGTCTCTCAACCTCAGACTTTTGTTCATAAAACTCTAGCACCTGGGTTATTGAGTCATTGATAATTGCTTTGCTAGAAGGCCTTACATAAGGCTATATTGCTCTTGTGATTTAAAATGTATTTCCTCTCCATTTTTAGATTGATGACTTCCCTAGGTTCTAAGCCAGGCTTGTAAATACCCACTAGCCCAGGGCATATATATTGCAATGAAAAGAAGAAAAGTAATTCATTTTTTTTTATGTTTTTCTTAGGGCATCTGCCAAAAAGAAAAACAAAATGTAGGTTCAACCAGGTTTAACAACAATTTATTGAGTATCTACTAAGTATAAAAAAAAAATCTTTGCTAGGAACTACAGATGATACAAAATTGAAAGGTATAAGCCCTGTTCTCCTGGAGGTCATTGTCTATCAAATGGGACATAGCATGCACAAATAACTCCTAAGCAGACTGTATACAAGAGCTTCACCCTTGTGCTAGGGGAATATGGCAGAGGGAGTAAGAATAAATCTGATGTAGGTGATGGGGGAGACTTACCATGGGGGATAGGATATGAGCTACCTTTTCAAGGAGGGTGTGACTTCAGTAGATAGCTAGTAAGGGGAAAAAAAGAAAAAAAGACAGATGAAGCCAACATTCGGATGGTCTTTAACACTTTCATATTTTCCGCAGGTGAGGGGGTCTGTCAAATTTGCTCCATGTGGTCGATCTGTGGCAGTGGGTTTGAAGCACTAGAAAGGAAGAAAATAACAGCTAACATCTATTAATAACTTACTACATGCCAACTATTGTCTGAGACCTTGACACATCCTAATTCTCTTAAGCAACCCAATAAACTTATAAGTTCAAGGCTTTTATTTTTTTCCATATTACAGTTGGAGAAGTGAAGCAGAGAGAATTGAGTAACTTGTCCGTGGTCACATATGGTAGCAGAATCAGGATTTAAACCCTGATAAAATCTTAAGGCAGATCCTTAACTACTTCATTTCCTGCCTCCAAAAACTAGAAGCTGGAGAAAATAAAACTGTTTCAGCAGCTATGTTTCATTTCAAAGCAGATATATTTCCTAAAAAAATGCTTATCACCAACAAGTTAATATCTTTTCAGAAGACATTTTTTGACAACAGAATTCGGGTTAGTAATGCAATCCATGTATAACCAATTAAAATCAAATGTGATTGAAAGAAAAATAATTGAGAATAGATCATGCTTTGTAAATGCTTATTTAAGCAGCTATATATCTAACATGTAAAACTAAAAATGAAATTTGTATACAAAGTATCATACTCAATTCCTAATATTTGTATTTATCTCCTAGAGCTGCTATAACAAAAATACCACAACTCAGTGATTTAAAACAACAGAAATTTATTATCTCACAGTTCTGGAGGCCAGAAGTCTGAAATCAAGATGTTGGCAGGGTTGGTTCCTTCTGGGCTCTTTAAGGACAGTCAGGCCTTTGCCTCTTCATAGCTGCTGGTCCTTGCTGGTAATTTTTGGTGTTCCTTGGTTTTTAAATGCAACACTCCAATCTCTACCTCCATTATCCATTGACGTTCTCCTAGTCTGTCTCTGTCTTTTTGTCTCTTTCCCCTTATAAGGACACCAGTCATATTGGATAAAAGACCTACCATATACCAGTATGATCTCATCTTAAATAATTACACCTTAATAACCCTGTTTCCAAATAAACTCACATTCTGAGCTGCCAGAGATTTAGGACTCTAATGTATTTTGGTGGTGGTGGGCGTGGGGGGACCCAATTCAATACATATAGCAGACCTTAAAAGTTAAGTTGCAGGAAAGAGTTATGTTTTTTTTTTAAACTTAAGTGACTGGTATATTTCTACTACAATCGAAGTATTTTGTGTTTAAAGTATTTTAATGTTTAGTGTTTATCTTAGACTTTAGAAAACATCTTGCACAATCCTTTTATTTTATAGATGTTAGCACTGAGGCCTTGAAGGTTGATGGATTTCCCCAACATGGCACAGGCAATTAATATCAGAGCTAGGTCTAGAACTCCTTCCTAATTCCTTCTGCTCCAATGAAAGATCTTTTTTGTTCACCAGTGGCTTTCAAGTATTTCAGTTAAAAGAAGTCCTCTTTTATCTTTTTTCTATATTGAACTTTCCAGTAAGAGTTTGAAGTAAGGGTGTAACAACTAAAGTTGAGAGTGGGCCTGGGGCAATTCACCTACTGTAGGAGCCCTTCTCCATTAAGGAGATTAGATAGCTAGCTAGCTAGCTAGATAGATAGATATAGGTATATATAAGGAAAACACACATGCATAGATACTTATGGATATATACAAAAATACACACACATATTTGATAAAGTCATATACATGTATAAATACTTAAAGGTATCAATTTTATTTTCCATCTTACACTTCAATTGTAGAAATGAAAGCAAACTGTCAATTCTTAATTATTGATTGAGAAAAGCAAACTTGTTTTGCTCGTGAAATATACTACATGAAGAAATTCCAACAACACATTAGGAGTCATGAAACAGCAAACTCTTTGGAATAAAAAGCTGTAGTGAAGCTGGTGGACTTGGCTTTTCACAACTTCAGGGTCAGGAGCCCAGCACAGGTGCCCCTGTGCTGCCCCAGGTGCCCCTATCCAGGAGATTAGCCTGTCAGCTCTGGAAAACAAAAACAAAACAGAACCTAGAAATCACTCTTCTTCACGTTGTATAATTCATTTGTTTTAATAAATATTTATTGGGTGGACACTATATGTAAGGGAAGTAAAAATTTTCAATTACAAAGATGAATAAATGAGGGCCTTGAAATCTGGTTGGATCAAGTTGTAGTTTCCATGACAATAAATTTAAGTAGCTTGGAAAGAAAGAATTAAGAGAAATTATTAAAAGAGAATTAATAGAATTAAAAGAGAAATTATTAGAATTAAAGAGAAAGAATTAAAAGAGAAATTCAAGGTTTGTGTTTTTTATCTTACCGGTTATTCATTTTCATCATTAACATAGTCTTTGCCTACTTAATAAGTACATGGTTACTCAGCAAATAAATGACTCTTTGAATACATTCAAATTTAAGTCAATAATTAACATATTCTCTTATTATAATTTCTATGATGAGTCCTATTAGTTTCAGGAAATTAGTCATAGTGACTATTTGGAAATTTGGATAAATTTTAATATTTCTGTTACTTTCTATGAATTATTCACAGTGACTCTTTAGAAAGTTTGAAAAAATATAATGTCTATATATATAGTGAACTATATAAATCCTTTTTCTTCTTTTAAGAAGAATTGTTTTAACAATTTGCTAAATTGCTCATTTGTCAGGATAAAATTACTTTATGCTTCCAATGTTGGAATGACTTAGCGGCCCTAATACAATAGTATTACCTTATAAAAGCCAGACACTGTCATTATTTACCCTTCATGATGCCATAGACAGTTCAAAATGTTTTATCATAGTTTACATGGCTCATAAACCTTATCTTTTATTTGACATTGCAGGTGTGTTAATAATAGAATATGGAAACTCTGTAAGATGGTTAAAGGAAACAATTGATTAGCATTGAAATAAAAGAGCTCAGTAAGAAACATTTTAAACAGAGAATAAGTGGATTATTTCATAGGTAATAGTAAGTAGTTGTGGAATAGAATTGAAGGGAATGCATACAGAGTGAAAGGAATTTAAATATCTGAAAACAAATAAGGAAATATTGCAAATATTAGAATTACTGAAGTCGTATATACATCATCATTTGAAATTTGTTGGTCTTATAATTCCATTCCTGCTATATCTCATTATTCTACTTATGAAATACATACATCTATAGGTTTCTTAAACTGTTTGATAATATACCTTTACAATTTCCTTTTTCAAGATGTTAATGCAGAGAAAAGCAGGAAAAGGCTGAGATCCTGAACTCTATTGTGCCTTAGCCTCAAGTGAATAAATGCAAAGATTGTGCACACAGGATCCAAACACTCATGAAAAAGATTTATGGTGATATTCTTAGAAGAAATTAATAAACCCTAAGAGAACTTGTCAGAAGAATGTCCTAAAGATGATTTTATTTCGGTAATTGTTGTATTTTAAATGCTTTCATTTTCTTTTGCAATGTCTTTTATCTTACTTACAGATGCTATTACTCATAAAATATGATATTTCAGTCCAGAAGGCTGTAACTGTAAATGAGACATAATATTCTCATCTAGAAGTAGATAAGGGGATTCAAATCCCCTGCTTCACGGTGTAAGCTGATTACTGCAGAGGTCAGAAAGCTAGTTTCCACTTCCTTTAAGTGCCAGCTATGATATTTTACATAAATGACCAGATACCTTGTGTTTCCTTTTATTCGGCCCCCTGCATCTGGTTGGCAGCCCGTGCTGGTGGTTGCAAGATAGACTAGGAATTCTGTGCCTCGGGAGTGGGAGATGACTTTAGGGTGAGGCCATGAAGAATAACCACAGACATCTTCCATAAAGTGTTCATCGAAGAACTACTGTGTCCCAGGCTCTGCCGCAACAGTGAACAAGATGAATGAGCTCTGCACGCATGGAGCCTACAAGCCAAAAGGCAGCAAAGTATACACATTCATTAACTCAAGGCACCCAGAGCAAGTGTAAGTGTAAAATGTAACTGCGTGGGGCAAGCACCTGCTGCCGATGGTGTGGACAACACATCTGTGCTCTCACGAAGCCCCTATGCCAGGACAGAGCTGGAGTCTGAGAATGGAGAGGACCAGTGGGATCACTGCACTGACCAGTATGGTAAAGAGGTCAGGGTTGCATCGTGCAGGGCCCTGAAAGCAATGGAAGCAGTCCAGATTGTATTCAGTATGCAGTGGAAGGCCATAGAGGAATCTGTAGGAGACTGAACGCAGTTTAAGAATAAGAGGGTGACCCCTAAGCATTGTTCCCTTGTGGAGGTGTGACATCATATCACTGGATGGGGGTGTTGACCCAGGTCCAATGCTCAGGGTGGCTGATAACTAGCTAGGAGACTTTGAGCAAGTCACTGACTCTCTTTTTCCCCTTATTTCATAGGGGAGAGGAGAGGCAGGATTAAAGAAAGGAGGCAATAGGAGAGATGAAAAGGGGGAAAAAAATCTTCCTAATATTTAGAGATGGAAAGTTCAGATAGTAAGTTGGAAAAACAATCAAAGAAACAAGTAAGAATTTCATCTTTAATAGCTCTTGAGCAAGAAGGAGTCATCCCAGTCTGCACCCTGGAAAATTCCAGTGTAGGACAGATAGAAATGAGTATCGAATTATATTAGAATCATTGTTTTGGCTACTTTGATTAAGAGTTAATAACAGGGCCTTATGGAAGAAAAATTCAAGAGTCATGCCAGAGTCCACTCTACATCCATCAGATTTAGTTGTGCATAAGTGGTGCAAGCAGAAATCCACAAGTATACTCACTGTGGCAATAAAAATATTTAAATACTCCTGCAGGGTTTGGTAAATAACCACCACCCCAGACCTCCACCTCCAACTTCTACCACTGGGGGCTCCCAATTCCATGACCATCCAGACCTCCCACAACCTGGCAACAAGAGGTAACACTCAGCAAGGAGACTGCTCAGGGTCAGTTCTGATTTCTCAGCTCCTGAGCCTATCTGTATATTGTCTTCTTGAGGCTATAACAAATCACTACAACTTTAGTGGCTTAAAACAATACAAATTTGTTATCTTATAGTTCTGGAGGTTACAAGTCCAATACGGGTTTTCCTAGGCAAAAATCAAAGGATCCACCGTCCTTCTGGAAGCGCTAGAGGCTAATTTGCTTCCTTGCCTGTTCTGGCTTATAGAGGTTCCCTGCATCCCTGGGCTCCTGCCCCTTCCTCCATCTTCAGATCAGCATGATAGCCTCATAAAATCTCTCTCCTTCTCTGACATTCTTTCCACTCTGTTATAAGGATGCCTGTAATCCTATCGGGCCCACCTGGATAAGTCAAGATGCTCTCACCACCTCAAGATCCTTAGCTTGATCACAACTTGAAAGTCCCTTTTGCCACATAAGGTGACATAGTCACAGGTTTCAGGGATTAGGATGGAAATGTCTTTGGGGGCCCTTATTTTATCTACCATGGTGGTTATACATTTTAAATATCATACCTGAGTGTATATAATATCCTACCTAGACTTCTCATAAAAAAAGCTCAGTGTGCCGCAAAATGTGAGATATAAGGGAAAGAATTTGACTCATATAGAAAAAAAATTTATGATAGATCCATATCTCAAAAACTTTCTGGAATACGGCAGACCTTTAATCTTCCTGTCTGGTTTAGTAGTGACCAAGTATCAAATGGATGAAATGGTTGAAGGGAAAAGAATTGGGGCAACACAGAGAGGAGTGCAGAGGACAGAAGAAGTTAGATGCCACTCATTTGTCTGACTCTCCTGTGAGGGCTCGGGAGAAAAGGACAGAGCAAGGACTTTCAAGTGGATGGATCTCAGGGAGGACAAGAGAGGACTTTAGAAACAGATAGGAAATGTACCCCCTCTTCCAGGGGCAACTGTTTCCCAATCTGGGATACTATAATGCGGGGCAAAGGAAGTGAAAAATGACAGTTTAAATTTCTTCTGTAACTGAAAGTTCATGGAAAGGTTTGGGATTGACTTGATGAGGCTGGGGGAAATTTGGAGATGAGTAAAGGACAACGAATCTAGTATAGTTTATCTGCTTTCAGGGGCGGGCCCATATGTGATGGGCCTTTGTATATCAAAGTGCCTTGTATGCAACGGGAGTAAAAGTCCTGAAACAAAAACCAGGAGCCACAAGAGAATGTTGGCTTCACAAGAAGCACCCGTTTGTTTTGTGCACCATGGATTCCCAGCTACCAGAATGGTGCCAAGTAGTAGCAGGTGCCCAGGAAATCTGCATTGAGTAAATAAAGGAGAAAAATGCATATATGCAAAACTTTCGTGTAAATAAACTTTCTGGTGTAAACAACGAGCATTTAAACATTTGTTGTAATAACCAGGAAATGCTGGAAACCAATACTCGGTTCAATGCGGCTCACATTGTGATATAATGTATCAAAGCTTAAGCGATCAGGTGAGTTGCAAAGGCCTGTATTCCAGCCTATAAATAGGGTTGCCAGATTTAGCAAATAAAGATACAGCATGCCCAGTTAAATTTGAACCTCACGTTAGATAAACAATGAGTGATGTTTTTAGTAGAAGTGTATCCCATGTATTGTATGACAACCTAGGTATGGAGCCGTATTGCATCATATTTCAGATAAATTATGACCCGGTAAAAATATTGTTTTTAATGATGGTACAATAAAGGAAGGAAAGGAGGTGCTTTCACTCGATTATGTTCAATATGAGGGTAGGGGAAGGTAAAACCCGGCTGTGTCATGTTGTGCTGTTTTAAAAGCATGCTTTTCTGTGAGCGAGTGCCCATGGAGGAGGACTGAAATTCAGCTTCTCATAAATTCTGCAGAGCTACCAGGGAACAGTAATCAACAAGGATAAAATCTGAAGGGAAGGTCAGTGAGGCAGGTAAGAGCTGTTGCATCCAGATTACCTAAAGCACACACAGCTCCGCTGAGCAGGATGGGGAAGAGAGCACGAGAGGAAGGAGAGAATCATCCTGTGCGAGCCTCATTAGATTGCCTTTAGGAAAAAGTCCCCATCTGCCCCAATAACACTTTATTTTACATGCACGTTGTGCTTGCTCAGTCCATAATATAGAGGCGAGCATGTTCCATGGACCAAGTGGTTTGTCTTTGTGATGCCCTGTTACTGGTGAACTAATCCACTGTTTTTCTCAGAAAGGACATGGTGTTGCTGTAATCATTTGTGCCTGATCTGAAGAATCTCTATCGATACTTTTTTTTTTTTTTTTTTTTTCCACGAGGCATTTAGATGCTACCTGGCTGTTAAGCCTGAAAATACCAGATGGAGCTCGGGAGCAGAGCAGACACTGTTGTCATAGAAACAAGATGCTATCCCAGCTCTATGCAGCTGCCATCTTCCCCCCCCCCCCCACTGGGAGGAGTTCTGAAAGGAGCAAATACTGATACAATACAGAGCTTCTCTCCCGCCCCCACCTTGGAAAATAGAGCTACATTTCAAGGGCTGCAAGACAATTTGTTAATGGGTCCTTCAGCTAATGGAGAGCCTAAACTTATGGAAAAATGACTGGATTTCCAGGTCTTCTAATCAGAGTATATATAACTGGGAAGCCCTGCCTTGATATCATCTTCTTCCCCTAAATGGCAGTGATGCATTTCTCTTCTCCCAAAATGAGACCATATCCTCTGTGGCCAAGGGAGTCTCAGTGTTGACATTCCTGGAAAATGCAACCTAAGTGCCCACAGTCACTCTGCAGTGTGTGTACTCAGCACGAGAATAAGGAGTGACCTCTCTGGGTTCTCCGAATTGCCCAGAGGAGCTACAGAACGCTGAGTACGCAGGCGGGCTATGATGAATTCTTATGGCTTGATGTCCAAACTTGAGGGATGCAGTCATTGGCCACAGTCCCACACTGATGTCTTTTCTCTTTTGGGCACCTATGGCATCCTCAAGGGCATTTGGCTGGGAGGGAAGTGCCCACCACGGATGGGAAGAGGAGCTGCAGGCAGTGTTTTCTGGAGGCAAGGCTGCACTTATGCTGGGAAACAGGTTAAATCCTAAGGCCTTGAGGGTCTGGCATCAGAGGAGTCCTAAAGCTGAGGTGGCTTAGGGCAATGGTTCGTGAACTAGTTTCATCCTGCTTCAGGAAAAATGATTGCAAATGGTGGCTTAAAACAACACAAATTTATTATTTCACAATTCTAAAGATCAAGTGTCCAAAATCTGTTTCACTGAGCTAACGAGATGTCAGCAAGGGCACCTGGATGGCTCAATCAGTTAAGCATCTACCTTGGGCTCAGATCATGATCCTGGGGTCCCTCCTTGCTCAGCGGGAAGTCTGCTTCTCCCGCTGCCCCTCCCCCTGCTCATGCTCTCTCGCGCGTGCTTGTTCTCTCTCTCAAATAAATAAATAAATAAATAAATAATTTTAAAAAGGAAAGAGATGTCAGCAGGGCTGGTTCCTTCTGGAGGCTCTAGGAGAGGATCTTTTCCTGCTTTTTCTCACTTCCAGGGCCCACCTACTTTCTTTGGCTCCTTGCGCCTCCCTCCATCTTCAAAGCCAGCAGCCTAGCATCTTACTTCCATCCTCACTTTGCCTTTTTCTGTTGTCAAATCTCCTTCTGACTCCCTCTGAAAAGGAGACTTGTGATTACATTTGTAGCCCCTCAGATAACCTGAGACAACCCCATCCCACGAATCTTAATTTAACTATATCCGTGACCACCCTTTTGCCACATAAGGTAACACCCACAGGAGGGAAGAGAATGTGGATATTTTTGGGGATCAATATTCTTTCTACTGCAGTTCCCAAACCCAGATGATCATCAGAATTACCTGGGAAGCTTTTCAAAAATAAAGATTGCCAGGTCCTGCAATGGTGATCCTATCAGAATGGCTCAGGATGGGCCGAGGGCTGAAAATCTCTTTGTGAGACTCTCTCTGTTTTCTGTTGAAAACTTCCATTAAGGGCTTCTTCAGGCTCTTTCTGAAACACATGCAGTGAGGATTTATGACACTGGGATTGGGTTTTCTAGATCATGTTCAGGGTCAATGAGTGTATGGGAGAGGTTTTAAAAAATGTATTTGTTTGGAAGCTTGGAAGGTCATACCATCCTCTGAGGTTCAGAATACTCCCACACAATGACTCTGGCAAAAAACGTGTCACGTGAATGGGGCCCAGCAACCCTTTGGTTTCATGGTAAAAATACCAAAATTGCTTGCTAATGCCTCCCTAGAACTTTAACCATATGAAATATGTATCTTGATATCTGGGATCAGCTGTTGTTCCTTCTCCTTGCAGAAACTTTTCCACTTAACCCCTCAGAATATTCTTTCCCTTCCTAGACGCTTCTATGTTGTTCTCAGAGCTCCAAAAGTTGCCTGTTTTGCCTGCTTTAAGAAAAATGGCTGTGGTAGAGGGAAAAAAAAAAACCCAACCATATAGTATCTTTAGAAAAACTGTAAATATTTCATCATTTCTTACTAAACATACATTATTTACTCCGTAATGTAAATATTTTATGGGCTGCAACTGGCAATTTTGGAATATATTGGTATGTTTGGAGAATTGTGGTTCTGTTACAAACCCGCACTGCACACCCAGCTCATATTTAACTTACACAACTCTTTAGAAAGCATTTAACTCTCGGAAGTAACAGAATCTATTTTTCAAAGGGGCCTTGAGGACCAGACTTAGAACCTGAGACAACACATTTTTTGTTAAAGGCAGAAGCTGGAAGCTGCAACAGCCCAGGACTTCCTTCACTACAGGATGACAGCATCATACAATCACCCATGCCTTCGTGGGTCTGATTTCTCGCAGTGTTTGGGAAAAGGGGCCGACGTGCCCACAACCAGCTCATTAGAAGGCTCATGATCTGGTTGAGAGTGGAACATGAGAAGAAGAGTTTTACGGCCCACAAAAAGGCAAAAGGCAAAGAAATCTTTCCCCAGCTTTTGGATCAGTATTTGGAGCTCTGCATAAGAGAAGAGAATCTTTTCATTAAATAAAATGGCTAGATGTCAGAACATTTAAGCCAGATTTTCAAATATGAACCTAAACTATTTGGAGATTTTTTTTTTAAATTCCAGTGACTCTCCAATATAGAGGTCATAGAAGCTGCCATCATTCTAAATTACAGCCCATTTCAGAAGTTGGCTGTAATCCAGGAGGTTGCATTATTCCAAATTGCCTGTCAAAAACTGTCAAAACATTGCCATTATCAAAAAGTAGTCCTTTTAAATAATTTTCTCACTCTTTTCCCTGAAACTTTGCTGGCATTGAACCTTAATATCATAGTTTATAGGCATAGTAAGTGAAAGCCTTTCAAATGAGAAGTGGGGGGGGGGGTATAAAACATTCTAGGCATACAACAGCAACATAGAAAAATCTAGGCAGAAAATTGAATGGAGTTTAGAAATGCTGTGGTCCCCAAAGCAAAGCCATTGTTAATCTACATGTGAAATGGTAACCAAAGAATACATAGTCATGAGGCCCAACAGCATGACTTTCCCCCATGCTTAACACATGGAAAGAATTCTATAGTAAGTTGCTAAACTTCGTATTTTTCCTTGTGTTCTTCTCCTTCCATACCAACTTTCTTAAGAAGAGTGGTGTATCTTCCAGATTACTGATGTCCTTTCCTTTCATCTCATAAATAGAGAAATTGATACCTGGACAGCTACCTGATTTACCCAAGGCTTACAGATCGAGACCTAAACTCTGTACTCTTTTTAATTCATATTCCAGCTCTCCTTTTGACTTGGAAATCCATCTCCTTTTACCTTCCTTGCTTTACCTTAGACTTGACTCTACAGAATCCCCCTCCTTGGATTAGAAAACCTATCCCCAAAAGAGTAACCGTTGCCACCTACATTCTCTTAGGCAAAGCCTTGATGCTAACACTTCCATCCTCGCCAAAGAATTTCAGCAACGATTTTGCTTAAGACCATTTATCTTTCAAACCGTGTAAGATGACAAAATATTTTAGAGAGACTGCTTTTATTTTGAGTCATTACAATTCAAGCAATGAATTAGAAAATCAACAGGGTAATTCAGTCCTGCAATCATTGTGACAGTCGTATTTGTCAACAACTAGTTTTCAGAAGAAATGGAACTCAAAGAAAATACAGAGCTTCCAAATTCAGACAGGGAGATACATAGAAATATTTCTTTAAGCTCTCAGTAGTATATTATAGAGGAAATTTAATGTGCAGGTGAATTCTTTTAACAGGAAGACAATGCTTTGAACAAATGTAGCAGAAAGATATTTCAAAATAGATCTGCAGTTTCAGAGGATGCCAGTAATATATGTAATGATGCTTGATCTCATTAACAAGGAGCTCAAACTCTGCAGCTACCATAAAATACAAATCATCATCAGCACATTCTTGAGAGCAGTATATCTGTCTGACCCAACTTCTGCTCTGCAGTTAACAATTTTGTTTTAACCCATAAAAAAGAAATTCTCATCATCTCCAAATTGTACAAATGGATTCCCAAAAGATCACACTGGAGTCTACTGTTCATGGTTCCTAGTGTTCAGCAATCTCTAGGGCTTGGGAAATGTTCTTTTTAAATCACTGACAAGCCATTATTAACTCATTATCAACAATGACAACCCCAAGACCTTCCAGTGGGAGATTCCACGGAACACTTCCCCTCATTGGTAGAGCATTTTGTTGAGTACTTGGGGTCCTTTACCACCCTAAAATATCTGAATTTGAGAAAAATTACTTAAAGAAGCATTTCCCATGCTGTGTTTTAAGGAATTCCTAACATCCCTCGTGATTTTATAAGGCTTTCTTTAAAAAAAAGCAAAAACAATGATTCTGTAGGAAAATAGGTTGAGAAATTGCATTTTGTAGTCCCCGGAGATCTAGGATGCACATTAATTTATTAAAGGTTCTGAGATGTCCTGCAATCTGCAATGGAGAAACCTGATTTTTAGAGTTGAACACAGTTTTCCCACACGTATTTGTCATGACCCTTTTTTCATGAAGCATCCTTCACCATGGTAGGGTCAAAGATGTTCTACAAAATACAATTTGTGGTTCAAAGCCTGTTATGATTTCTGTTTAGGTAGCTACCAGACCTTGTCCACAGGCCTCTCAGCTTTCTTTTGCCAAGGATTTCCAAAAGTTGAGACCCTGGTCTATGCTAGCATTCTGATAAACTATTGATCACCAGGCAGACAGACTATGAGTGTGTTTTGAGCAAAGTAAGTCACCACTGATAATTTTGCTTGAAATATAGGTCCTCTCGATAGTCAAAATAATGAACATTTATTAGGAACTTAGGACATGTAGAGACACCATTCTCAGTACTTAGGGTATAAACTCATTTAATCTGTATGAACATACCCATATTTTTTCCCTTTTCCAGGTAAGGAAACGGGGACACAGCAAGAATGAGATTAAGTTACTTGTCAAATTTATAAACAAGTAAGTAGGATTCAAATTTACGCCACTTGGTCCCAGAATCCCAGGATTAGCTATTAGGCTAATAATACATGTGCACAAATACACATACACACATGCTCATTTTTATAAATGCATAGGTGGGCTCATGCATGCACATTAATTCCCATAGACTTCTAAGTGTGACCAATATGTCCTTATGTCTCCTCAGCCTGAGAATAGAATAAAAATAGGATTATAAAACAAATAGCACAGTACTAGCTCACTTTGAAGATAACAGTTTCCTTTGGAAATAATGCCTTATGTCACCCTGCTCCCAGATAAGACTACATGTAAGCACTGTAGCAGAATTAAGAACTGTAATTCTCTTTAAATTAATTGATTTTAAGATACTAATAATGGGGGCACCTGGGCTGCTTAGTCAGTTACATGTCTGCCTTCCGCTCAGGTCATGATCTCAGGTTATGGGATTGAGCCAGGCCCAGAGCACAGAGTTTAGCAGGGAAAGTCTCTTTCTTTCTCTCCCTACACACCTCCCCGACTCATTCTCTATCTCTCTCTCTCTAATACATAAATAAAATCTTTAAAAAAAGAGAACTGGCTCTAGACTCAAAAGCCCCCACTTTTGATTTACTTTATCTGAACTGAGCTGCTTTCTCCTTAAAAAAATCCTCTCATCCTCACACTTATTGAAGAAAGGTGAGAAGTCTTTGCACGCATAACCAATGACCATTATAATGTCACTTGAAAAATTGACCCAAGAAACCAATATTCAATTATGAATAAGAATCATGTTTTTTACCCATTCCACAGTCATATTTATTAGATTTTGCAAAATCTACTGTATCTATTGTGATTTTCCTGTTAAATCTTTTTTTCTCAGATTTTATTATGAATACAACCATGGTGTGGTCCATTCCTGTTATCCCAACTTCATGTAGCTCTTTGTCTAAATCGTATCTTCCTTTTGTACTTAATCATCATTTGGAATGATAGATGACCACAAGGAGCTATATCTTGCAACTGTTCAGATGTTTCAATAAATCATAAACAGTTGACACATCTCTTTGGTGTATGTTACGTATCCAGCTAAAAATGAATTTAAATGGCAGGTTTGTGAACAAAGTCATGGGAAAGTCTGTCCACAAGGTGGATAGCCCTAAGGCACTGTCTTCCACCTGTTTATTTTCAATCTGGTATCTGTAATCAGTCATACTTTAGTCCTTGTATATTAAATAAGATGAATTATAATGTTCGAACCAGTTAACTATAAAAGTGAAGAATAAAAAGGTCTAATTTACAACGCAGCTGAGTGAAAATTTTACCATGACTTCTGTTTCCACACAAATTTATATTTTAGCTCCTTTGTAAGAGATCAGTTCCAAGTCGGGAGTCCAACAAGCAAATATATTATTTTATTTCTTACTTTATTTATATTTTTGGTTAAAGACATGCAGCACTGAATTATGTTCCTACTTCTTGTGTGTAAAATAAAGAGAACGTTCATACTCACATTTGAGCTGGAGACAACTTGTCTTTTACCCACTCTGCACTTCAGTTAGAAGCTTATGTATGCTGCCTTCTGTTTTATGAAAAGAATATGCTGCTCAAGCTTGAAGGCTAAACATGAACAAATTTCAAGATTTAATGGAATGGCATGTTTCTGAAATGTATTTTCAGGAGGATGTTCTTGCTCTAGGATGGGGGCTCTGTGTCGTAGCCTTTGCAGCTCAGAGTGACTATCATATTAAGATCTCCCCTTCTCTTCAATGAAACTCATGTAGTTAGTGCCAAATGGCCAAGGTTTTCAGGGAAGAGAATTCAATGATTTTCTCAAGCAGAAAGGCTTTCAGGAAGTGCAAGGAGCACTGAAGATCATCCCTAAGTCCTCTGGGGATACCCAACACAGAATAATGTCCTAAGGACAGTCTGCAAATCATTTTAATATAACACCTCAATGAAGGGACAAACAGATTAGAATCTTGGTATAATACCTACTTCTGTGGTTAAGATCAACTGCAGAGGCAAGTTTTTATAATTGATGATTTCAAGATAACCCTATGTGCCAAGCACTGTATTAAGCATTTTGGATGAATTATCCCCTTGCATGCTCGAAATAACTCTATATTATAGATATTGCCATTATTCCCACATTAAGATTTATTTTTTTAATTTGACAGAGATCACAAGTAGGCAGAGAGGCAGGCAGAGAGTGGGGGCGGGGGAGCAGACTCCCTGCTGAGCAGAGGGCCAGATTCGAGGCTCGATCCCAGGACCCTGGGATCATGACCTGAGCTGAAGGCAGAGGCTTAACCCACTGAGCCACCTGGGTAGCCACCCCTATTATTGTTACAATGTTTATATAATAAGTTAAAAGTAAGAGAAGAAAAATTAAACAAAATAGCTTTCCTCCATTTACTTTCTTTTGAGACAGTATTGTGTTACATTAGATTTTGTTTTTTTTTAATATTTTTTTATTTTTATTTATTTGAGAGAGAGACAATGAGAAAGAGCATGAGTGAGGAGTTCAGAGGGAGAAGCAGACTCCCCGAGGAGCCAGGAGCCCTATGCGGGACTCAATCCCGGGACTCCAGGATCATGACCTGAGCTGAAGGCAGTCGCTTAACCAACTGAGCCACCCAGGCGCCCACATTAGGTTTTTTTTTAATTAAAGATTTTATTTATTTATTTATTTATTTATTTATTTATTTGTTTGACAGAGAGAGAGAGAGAGGAGACATAAGCAGGAGGAGTGGGAGAGGGAGAAGCAGGTGCCTCCCTGAGTAGGCAGCCCGATGAGGGGCTTGATCAATCCCAGGACTCTGGGATCATGACCTGAGCTGAAGGCAGACGCTTGACGACTGAGCCACCCAGGCGCCCCTGTTATTCCCACTTTAAAACTGGGTCTAGCGAGATTAAGATGTGAGTCCAGAGTTACACAGTTAATAAAAGGTGGTGCTGAACTTCAAACTGAGGTCTGTTTGGTCAGTTTCTGCTCATTTGTGGAATGTTTTGTGGACTTTAAACCAAAATCTCATCCTTGTTTAGATTTCTGCATACATTTCTCCCAAAGACTTGTTTTCACATAAATTCATAATCTCTTCCCTTGCAAGGCAAAAATTTAATGCTATTTAATCTTCAAAGGATGTGTTGAATGCTAACAAGCTACTCAGGCATTTGGGGAGATGGAATAAGGGAGGGGAGAGTGTGGGAATCAATTCCTGGAGTTGCACTTTATTTTAATTTTGATGTTAGGAAATTCTTGAAAAATTATTTGAATAATTACCGTCATCCTACTACAACTATTTATTAAGCTCTCACAAGCCATCAAATGCTGTGGACACATGGTTTTCACTTAATGGATTTGCTCTTTGAAGTAAAACCCTCCTCTACCCACCTCCTTCTCCCCAAAGAAAGAGGAAGAAGGAAGAGGAGGGGGGACAGAGAGACAGAGAAGAATGGGTTTTGTTTTCCTTCCTTAGGAAGTCTGGTTTTCCCCAGTTGAATTCAGGTGCTCTGGTTTTTCTCTATCCTATCGAAATAATAATTCTTCCATCCCTTAACATTGTGTGGTCTCTGGAATCAGGGCTCTTTTTCTTATAAAAATGTAACAATGGCCAAATTTCCACAGCCTGGAGAAAAGGAAAGATTGAGACAGTGTTCTCAATAATTGCTTCAATTCTCCCCCTTGCGCTAGCCGTGGGAACTTGGCCAGCAACTATTAGAGATGTCGGATTGATTTCCCTGCCCCTCCTGTTACTGTTTCCTCTGCCTAAAATGCTGAGCTCCCCCTGCTAAGCTATCACACTCCCTCTCATTCCTCAGGTCAGATGTCACCTCCCTCAGGAAACCTCAACTGACATCCCTTTCTCCCACTTCCCTGATGACCGCTCATTCCCTCCATCCCCAGAAAAATGAATCACCTCTTCCCCTTTGCTCCTGTAACACTTCATTAGACCATTCCCCTAATATTAATCACTTCGTGTTATAGTTAGCTATTTGCTTTTCTGTGTTCCCCTGAAAACTGTGAATGTTCTGAAGTCACCAATAGGCCCCCATAATGCCTGGTATGTAAGAGGTGCACAGTGCGTCTTTATTTGATCGGGTTTGCACCGGAAATGGCCAACTCACCACTTCAGCCAAATTCCAAGGGAAGAGAATTTTCCCCATGTTAATGCCTCCATTTTCTTGCGGTAAAGGTCAGCTTCACTGCTTCATGGCTCAGTACCACGTCTCCATTTTATTTTATTTAAAGATTTTTTTTATTTATTCAAGAGAGAATGAGAGAGAGGGAGAGCATGAGATGGGGAGGGCTAGGGGGAGAAGTAGACTCCCCCTGCTCAGCAAGGAGCCCAATGTGGGGCTCAATCCCCAACACCAGGATCATGACCAGAGCTGAAGGCGGACACTCAGTGGATGGATCCACCCAGGCAACCCACCACGTCTACATTTTAAAGCCTAGGTACACTTGAATGAGTTTGCACAACGTGCTTTGGGTGAGGAGGGACTTATTTCAACTGGCTTTATGGGTGTCAACTGAATCGGAAAACTGAAATCAGAGAAAAATCACATAAAACAACAAATCCTGATTCTTACAGTGGTTCCAATAGTTGAGTAGTTCCAATAGTTGAGTCTGTTTCTTACTGGTATGTGGTAGAACACTTTCTTTTGGGGACTGCTTCTCTTGCCTCAAATGCACATGGAGTCGGTGGGACTCTCCATCATGATATGCTGCTAATTCTCATGGGCATGCCCTGGCTTCATCAGAATATTCCATTCCCTGGGCACAGTGATTGGTGGGTTGGGGTAGTTACCTTAGTAGAACCAATTGGTGTCTTGTTTCAAAATTAGGTACATATTGGGAGGGATGTTGGGAGTTGAGGAGGGGAAGAAGAGAGAATGTGAAACAAAAACAGAGCAAGACAGAGACAGGTGGAACCTCTTCCCTTTTGAAATCATCATGGAAGCATGTA
>ML096452.1:0-80870 GCA_003697995.1 Taxidea taxus jeffersonii | reverse complement strand
CATTTGCAATGATATGGATAGAACTAGGGTGTATTAGAGGAACTAGAGGGAGAAACTGTAAGAGACTCTTAACTATAGGAAATAAAATGAGGGTTGCTGGAGGGGAGGGGGCAAGGGGTAACTGGGTGATGGGCATTAAGGAAGGCATGTGATGTAGTGAGCACTGGTGTTATATACGACTGATAAATCATTGAACTTTACCTCTGAAACTAATAATACACTATATGTTGATTAAATGAATTTAAATAAAATAAATATTTTTTAAAATGAAGCAGGCAGTGACCAGATGGGCATTTCATTCTTCTTCTAAAAGAGCCCAGGACTGCAGCACAGACAACCAATGGCCCAGCTCAACCCCCACCTCATGTGTGACCCTGGGTGAAGTCTGTTCATCCTGGAGGCTTAGAGAGATGGAAAGGGAAGACCAGGAAGAATGCCAATTATGCTTAACCATAATCCTAACCATAACCCTCTAACCTCTAAATATAACTCCCTGACCCATAACTTATACCCCTAATCCAGACTCCTAGACTCCAACCCTTTACCCTACCACCTAAGTCTAACATAAGTAATTCTTGAGGTGCTGAAACATTTGGGAGAGGTTAGTGGGAAGGGAAAGAAAAGATGAAGAGAAGCCAACTTCTATTATTTGGCACCAAAACTGCAATGAAGAAAGAGGTAGCTATGATCTTAAACTGTGAGAGGCAATGAACTGGGAGAGGGTTGAAAAAAGGAAATCACTGAAGAGTTCTGACAATACAATGGAAAAAGATTTCTTGCTTATCAATAGGTTTCTTGAAATATTTTATTTGTCAAAGCTTTGAAAATGCATACTCTATTGTGACATTGGGTGACATTTATGAGGAACTCAGTACAAAGAATGAAGAAGTGGAAAGGAAACCCAGACCCTAACTCCTAACCCTAACCCACGTCTAACCCCAACCCAAAACCCTAAACCTTAATCCTGAATATTTAGTCTCAAATGTCAACAGTGGCAAGGTTGAGAAATCCTGGTCTAGGCCACACCCTTCTGAGTACTTTTCCAAATCCTCTGTAAGTCATAAGATTTTCCAGTCAGCCTGGTAGGTACAGGCAAAATTCTTTCCCTGAGTGTAGGATACTGTTCCCTGTAATATTTTTTGGGTTCTTTGCCTTGCATTTGAGTAGTTTCCTCAGATCTCTGGAGTCCTCTCTTTACAGCTCTTTCCTCTCCAATACCCAGCTCTACAAAGACTATGTATCTTGGCCTTCATGGAAATCTCTGATGTGTTTCAACTTAGGGAATCTGCTGGCCTTTTCCTGGGTTCCTCCTCACTACGTAATTGTCTAGGTGCCATCTCAACCTAATAAGCTGGGGCAATTAATGGGTTTGCCTCTTTGAAGTATCACTGCCTTACACTGCCTAGAGTCGTGTCTTGAAAACTGTTGTTTCATGTATTCTTTTTTCGTTTTGGGGGGTTATTTAAGAACAGAGGGTAAATACAGTTCCTGTTACTTCAACTTGTACAGAAATGAAAGTGTGTAGAGGGCACTACTGAATTTAATGTTCCCTCTCTGTGCATGAGACCTTCAAAAGTTTTCTTTATGTTCCAAAAGTAGAATGGAAACAAAAAAGGTAAATCAGGGAATCAACCTGTGCATATGAATTTTTTCATATAGTGTTGTCATGGTTTTCCTTCTCTTTGGAAAAGAGATGCAAAGTCACAACATATTTCAGATTTAGATAATGTTTCGGTTTAATAAGCAGCATAAATCCCCAACAATTGTGTACAATGCACCCTGACCAAAAGAATGTATTAACGTACCCAAATGGTCTTTCTCCACGAGGGAAAGCAGTTGAAATGATCTTTTGAATGATTCTAGGAGGAACTGGCTGTGCTGGACTGGAACCAATGCTCTTGCCGGAAGCTGGGAATTTTACAGAAACTTCTTTACCTATAAGCTTTTAGGATTACGTTTTGCCAGTGAAATGAATTCATGTGATACTTGGAAAGCAGAAAGGAAGTGGAGGCCAACACTCTCTGAAGGTTAGGGCAGTCAGACACGAAGATGCTAAAGTGCCTAGTGTGCCACAGCTTTTTCTCAATCTCTTCCACTCAAAATCCACTACATCTTCCTGTCTGCTGGTTCTACCGACCAAGTACCTGACTGCAAGCCAGGTACTTCACATCCAGTCTACTGAGGCTGTGGCTTCCACAAATTTTTCCACATGACCCTTTTCACACAGCTACTTTGGCAAACAGACATGTAGGGATTCTCAGGTTTTCCAGAAAGCTCCAACCTGTCCGCAAATGCCAGTGCTTCAAGTAGAAAAGTTTGGGACTATTCTTCTGTTCCCTGGTACCTCCCTTCCAGATTTTCCCTTCCTGGTTTGTCAGACACTTATGCAAGCTTAAATCCTATATTAAACCCCTTGCTTCTGTAATATTTGCCTTGATTGTGTTTTCCTCAGTGATTTTTAAAAAAGATTTTATTTATTTATTTGACAGACAGACATCACAAGCAGGCAGAGAGGCAGGCAGAGAGAGAGGGGGAAGCAGGCTCCCTGCCGAGCAGAGATTCCCCATGCGGGGCTCGATCCCAGGACCCTGAGATCATGACCCGAGCCAAATGCAGAGGCTTTAACCCACTGAGCCACCCAGGCGCCCCTCCTCGGTGATTTCAAAGTGATTCATAGATCAAACACCACCACCACTCCATTTATTATACTTAAAAAGATGGAGCAGTCAGAGATAGATCTGCTTTTAATATACAACACTGTAGGAGAGTCTACTGCTGCTAGTATTGTAGTTATAGCCATTTCCTTCAAGATACTTTAGGAAGCAACCCAATATTTTCATCTGTCCCAAGGCTAGGAAAGATAGGTACCAGAAAAGTAAAGCATTTCTTGTAAAAGTAAAAAAAAAAATTCTTTTTTTTTCCAGAGTAAAGCATGGAGGAAATATTATCTGATATAAGCCATATCCATTCATTCTGAAGGAAAATATGGATTGTGTCACCATTTGACCTCGCAGCCAAGGTTTTGAAGTAGAGAGAAATAGTTAGCTTGTGCCACTTCATTCTCTGTTCATAACAACTAAATACATAGCCATCTTTTTTTTTCTGTGTCTGATTAGGGTAGGAATACTTCAGCTGAAACCTGCAGGAGGCCCAGGCAGAAGTTAAATGTGATGTTTTGAGTTGCCTTAGCCTAAACAACAAAAAAATTCTACCTCATTCCTGACTTCAGTTACCTAGGTTCAAGTAGCTGATTATTGTTTTGTTGTAGCCCAAGGTTCTGTACATTTGATCTTTGCCCTTCTTTTCTTTTTTTCTGTTTAGCTAACCCTGTTAGCTAGCCCTGTTTGAATGACTGTCTCCTACCCTCTTATGCCTTCCTTTGAGGCATTTCACTCAGAATCTGTCATTCAATTTTAGCAAGACTTTTCAGAATCATGTCAAAATGGATCACACTCCCTTGGGTTCTTTTCAGTTATATCTCAACCATGGTCTAAGGATATAGTTGTGATGGCTGTATATCCATATGCATGCACACACATATAATATTTAATTATATATAATATCTCACTATATGTAATTTTATTTGAATTATTAAATATATCTAATTATATATTTACTATAGAATATATACATATTATATATATATATGTATAAATATATAAACTTCTTCTGTGTCTATTGGTTTTGAAGGAAGTATATACACCTGAGACCAATGCTCTATACTGAAAGGGTCCAGGTCACATTTTGATTTCTTTCAAGTTATTTAAATTCTAGCAAACATGTAGTGAAATATAGTTTTTCTAAGTAGAAATTAGTGATTCATCACTTACATATAATGCCCAGTGCTCATCACAAGTACCCACCTTAATACTCATTACCCATTTAGCCCATCCCCCACCCACATCCCCTTCATCAACTGTTTTCTATAGTTAAGAATCTCTTATAGTTTGCCTCTCTTTTTTTCCCCTCTCCCTTACATTCATCTGTTGTTTCTTAAATTCCATATATGAGTGAAATCACATGGTATTTGTCTTTCTCTGACTTATTTCACTAGCTGAGTACTATTCCATTGTGTGCATATATACATCATGTATATATTTTATATATCATATATATACACTTCTGTATGATAGATATGTATATCATATCTTCATTATGAACACATCAGTCGATGGACACTTGGGCTCTTTCCGTAATTTGGCTATGGTTGATACTGCTGCTATAAGCTAGGATGTGTGTGTCCCTTTGTTTCAGTATTTTCGTGTCCTTTGGATAACTGACTAGTACTGCAATTCCTGGGTCATAGGGTAGCTCCGCCTTTTAATCTTCTGAGGAAACTCCATACTGTTTTGCACAGTGGCTACACAGTGCTTTCCCTGCCAATGGTTTGAGGAAGTGTTTGCCTTGTGCAATGCTCTGTGTACTGCTCAATATATCTCTTCCCTCTATTATCCCTGATCAGGGGTGCCTCCCCTCCAGACCACCTGCAATTCTTTTTTCCCCCAAATCATGTTTCCATATCTTCTACCTCCCATGATGTGGCCTTTTTTCTGCCACTAGTTTTGCCGTCTGTACTCTCAATCCTCAGATCGATTTCTTGGGTGTTTAGAATGATTTGATATTTATCTAGCTGTGTTCAAGGGATGAGGCAAGTATAAGGTCCCCCTTCTCCTCCTTCATCTTAACTCCTCCCCAGGTCACATTTCTTAATGTATTTTCAGTGTAAGTGAACTATGGCAAAATGTCATCAGAAGAAATTAGATTCCAGGAGGAAATTCTAAAGCTCATTACATTACTCTTAAATTTTATTAATGCCTTCAGTTTGTGCATCATTTAAAACAATATATGTGCTTTAAAAAGCATTCTTATACATAAATAGACCAATGAAGAGTTAAGTAATTTATCCCTAAAACATGCACATCATTTTTATTCAGGTGTGTACAAGAAAGGGAAATAAGCTTTAAGTCTTTTTCTTTGGATTAAAGACATTTGGAAATTATTACTGAAGAATGCCAAATGTTTTCCTGGAACAAAAGTGTTTTCCAATAGGAAATGCTCACATAATTAAAAGGCATTAGTGTTGATAAAGAAGACCAAGAAACATTTGTGCCATGTGTGATCATCAAGAAAAGAGTTCCAGTGGGCCTAAAGTATATGTCAAAGAAATGAATCCAGTAGCATGAATCAAAAGGTTTACATGGAAGAACAGGTAGCAAGAGCCAGATTATGAGACACATACATATTCAAGGCACATGACTAGGATTACACAGGTGGCTAGGTTTTAGACTACTTTGCTCTTTCATTTGGAAAATAGTCAAATGTAATATAATTTCCATTTACTGGCATTTATTGATAAATAAATGATTTAGGGCAGCAAACATCCTTTCAGATACACACCACAAGTATACAATAGGTAACAGATGCCAGTGTAGCCAAAGCAGTATGATTACACTCCAGTTTTCCCACACTGCAGTTAAATGGATGTTAAACTGTCTGGTATTATTTCTACGTATCATACTGTCTACTCTCCAGTTTCACAAAAGAATTCTTCAAAGATAGTCAGATCACAGAATTTATTAATCCATAAAGGATACTGAAACTATTATTCAACTGAAGTCAAACCCAAACCCTAGAGTTGACTGTTGACTAAATTCAGTTTGGGCTTCTCCCACACTGGAAAAAAATGTCCCATACTACCTTTCCCTCATACACCTAAAACACTAGTATATCCACCATGGTTGTCTTATTTTTATCTGGTGAGCCAGAAGAATTTGCCTCTCCACCTCCTCCACTACCTGTTCTATTAACTATACAATTGCCCTAAATATCCACCAAAAAGAAAGAAGTATATAAAAAACCACAATCTTCAACAATATTTAAACCATCATCTTTTCAAATCAAGTGCAATGGGGGAAAGAGAGGATATCATGCTCTGTAAGGTTGTAAGGTTTGTGAAAGATCAAAACTTTCTTCCTGAAAGTGAATACCAGAAGAAAAAGGTTAATTCTGTATATTTCTAATGGGCTAGCAAAATGTTCCCCATATGACTGACAGAAAATGTTTAAAACTTTACCTGCATGGGCTCCTAGAAACAAGCAGCACCAACAAATTATTTGCAATTCCCCAAATAATGATTTTCCATTTAAATTGTTTTCAAGCACCTAAAACTCTTCAATAGCAAAAGATGAGATGTTAGCAATGCTCTCTGTCTCTGGAATACAAAGTTCATCCAAAGTCTTAGTAGACAGCTCGTAAGACTGGTGGTTTCTATCTTGGTGATAGCTTTGTGCAATTACAAACAAAACTGTTCTCTAAATAGATGACTCTAATTAACAAACTAAAGAAACAAAAGCCTTTTTAAGGGTACTGCTGCAATAAATGGTTAAATCTGAAGTGCACTAGAATACACTGGACAAAGATAAATCTAGACGCATAAAACAAGATTTAAAAAAAAGGAAACAAGACAGCTGAAGAGACTGGCAGACACGATCTGTCAGTATTCAAAGGCTTGAGTCACATGGATTGCTTTTAACTCCTTGTTGTCTCATATCCTTGGTTAATGACAACTTTTTTTTTTTATTTCTTCACACAGCTTGGCCATGTAAATCCACCACAGAGAGGTGACACAATGATATAGATGAACACCTAGGGGGAGAAAGAAGGCATTTTTATTTTCTTGAATCCATCACAGACTCATAAATAATATATAAAGCAAGGTAAAAACCTATAAACAGATACTGGTTCCATTAGAGTAGCAGTTGTACAGTAATATAATACACCAATAAAGTATTTTCAAAGGCAGAAGTGGAGTTAAAGGGATCCTTTCTAACTCTCACACTTTTGAATTCCACTATACTATTTTAAAAGATTTTATTTGTTTGTCAGAGAGAGAGGGAGAGAGAGCTAACGAGCACAGGCAGACAGAGTGGCAGGCAGAGGCAGAGGGAGAAGCAGACTCCCCGCCGAGCAAGGAGCCCGATGTGGGACTCGATCCCAACTGAGCCACCCAGGCATCCCTATATTTTCTTTTTTTATAAAGATTTTATTTATTGATTTATTTGACAGAAACAGAGATCACAAGTAGGCAGAGAGGCAGGTAGGCGGGTGGGGTGGAGGGGAAAGCAGGCTCCCTGCTGAGCAGAGCGCCCGATGCAGGACTCAATCCCAGGACCCTGAGATCATGACCTGAGCCGAAGGCAGAGACCTAACCCACTGAGCCACCAGGCACCCCTCCACTATACTTTCTTCATTGGGGGAAAAAGCAGTGGAGTTGGAAACCAGGCAGAATCATCATTAATTATCAAGATCACAAATTATCCTAATTCTCCTGAGGCATGATTTTATTATTTTTATGAAGCATATTTTTAGGTTTTACACACATCTTACTTTTCATTATTAGGATGATTAGAAATATTTAAAAGTTTGAGGAGAGATTATATATCTCTATCACCTATGAGCAAGAAATGTTGCTATTAACCTTTTCGTGAATAATGACATGACAATTACAATTACCAAATCAAAAGAAAGCTGATGATACAAATAACACAGTAAAAATGCTAGTCCTATTATAGATGCATTAACCTTTTAACTGTATTGGATTTTTGAAATACACACATATACACACACACACACACACATACATATTTTGTTTTTTTAAAGATTTTATTTATTTGAGAGAGTGAGAAAGAGAGAAAGCACAAGCAGGGGTAGGAGCAGAGGCTGAGAAAGAAGCAGGCTCCCCACTGAGCAGGTAGCCCAATGTGGGGCTTGACCCCACAAGCCTGGGATCATGACCTGAGCTGAAGGCAGACCTGAAGGCAGATACTTAACCGAGTCATCCAGGCACCCCTGAAGTATGTTTTTAATAGTATGCTTGTTCACATTACTAAATTCCAACAAATAGATTATTTTAAACATTAGGTTCACTGCATTGATTTCATCATTTGTCTTGCTTTAAATTACAATTTTTTTGATATCTTCAATGGTTGATTTCATTACTCAATGTTAGGGAAAAAAACACACTTATGAATTCCATGCTTGCTCCCAAAAGTCAGCAAAGCATTTTTACCTTACTTCTCTACAAATGTGAGGGAGGGTGCTGGTTTACAGTAAATTCTGGTTCTTAATGAACTTGTGTGCGCACACACACACACAAACACACACAGATATTCCAATTTGACACTAAGTTGACTATTTGCCACAGCTGAAATATAAGGATTTTTAAAGCTGAAGTACAATATAGTGGGCAACAACAGCTTATGGGAAAGACTGATACTGCATTAAGAGCAGTGCTATGTATATAAGTGATCAATAAATACAATCTGAATTTAACAATAATCCAGCTTTATAAATCAATCTACATTCGTAGACCCAAGTAGAAGGAAGAAGCTAAGCTGAGGAGCCTAGAATGCGCTACCTGAGTATCCTGAGCAAGGAGACATTCCAGGCTATGGTGCAATCTCCAACAGATCGATGGCTGCACTTCTGTTAGGTAAATGTAGCCATCTAAGGTGGAGGTCTTTCAACATGGGTCAAGGAAAAGTGGAGCTGAGTCAGAGGTATCTGCTCAGAGTTAACTTTGGGCTTTTGCAAATGGCAAGAGGATAGGAGAAAGCCTGCTTCACCCAGCCATAAACTACCCCCAAAGTAAAGCATCTCCCTCTCACCCTCCTTAGAGCAACAGCTCTCAAACTTTTCATTCAGGACCTCTTTAGATTCTTAAAAATTACTGAGGACTCCAAAGAGCTCTTACACAGGGGGATTATAACTAACAACACTTACCATATTAGAAATAAACCTTTAAAAATACCTATAAAATTCATTTAAAAACAAAAACAATCCCATTACAGATAAACATAACTATATTTCTCCAAGATCAGTTTTATGTGTCAGCTTGGCTAGCTATAGTACACAGTTACCCAATTAAACACTAACTTAGGTGTTACTGTATTTTGTAGATGTGATTAAAGCCCATAAAGCAAGTTACCTTCGAGTAAAGCGGATTACCCTACAGCCTAGCCTGCTTCAATCTGTTAGAAGTCCTTAAGGTCAGAACTGAGGTTTCCTTGATGAATAAGAAATTATGTCTATAAATTATACCTTTGCTCCTGTCCCAGAGGTCCACACTGCCCTTCCTGACAGATTTTGAAATTGCCCTGAGGATTCTGAACTTGCCAAGCCAGCTCCCACCATTGCATAAGCTAATTCCCTGTGATGTATCCTTTATATCCAGAGAAATTCAAATAGATGGTACATATGTCAACAAGGACAATTCCACAAAAAAAATTAAACTAAGAATAAGAGTTCTTAGAAATTTAAAGGACAGATATGAAAAATAAATACATAGGATGAACAGAGCTGAAAAGAAAATTAGCTTGCAGGTGAAGAGTGAGCTGAATAATTCTCTCAAATGTAATTTAAGAAAAAAGGAATTTAAGCATATTAAAAATGTTACCAGACATTCAGGATAGTTCAGAAAGGTCCAATATCTGTTGACATAGGGGTTACAAAAGAACAGCATATAGACTCACTTATATTTATAAACATGAGAACTACTAAATTAACATTAGCAATTTGAACTCATGATGCATTAAAGGAATACTACGTAATGGCCACTTAGTATTTACCCCAGAAGTGAAAGGACAATTATAAATACATTTATTATTGCAATTCTATATATTACTACTAAATGTAGATACTCATATTGTCAACTCATTGGGAAGAGAAATATCATTTCCCAAAATTAAATGCCTATTCCTGACTAAAACTTCAGGCAATCTAGAAACAAAAATAAAGTTAACTTGTCAATAAAAATCTAACAAGAATTCATAATATGTAGCAATCTTTTTTAAAAAGATTTTATTTATTTGAGAGAGAGAGAGAAAACGGTGGGGGGAGGGGAGAGGAGGAAGCAGGATCCCCACTAAGTAGAGAGCCCCACTTGAGGGAGCCCCCAAATGATCTGTGCCGAAGGCAGGTGCTTAACTGACTAAGCCACCTAGGCGCACCTACATATCACTCTTGTAAATATTAGAAGCATTCCACTTAAAACCAGGAACTAAATAAGATGCCCACTGGTACCATAATTATCCAACATTGCTAGTAATTGCAAATCATATATACATACCTGCATAGAACTACATAGAATTATATATAATGTGTGTATATAAATTTGATAACATTGAAATTATTAACAGATGGCATCATAATTTACCTACAGCATGAGTCAGCAAATTACAGCTCATGGCCTGTGAGCTAAGAATGGTTTTTATACTTTTCAAGGCTAAAAAGAAAAGGATATATGACAGAGACTACATGCAGCCTGAAAAGCATAAAATATTTATTACAATATCTGGCAATTTACAGAACGTTTGCTGACTCCTGACAGAAGAACAGATGGACAAACTATTACAACTGATACGAGTTTTACAAAGTTGCCAGGCAGAAAAACAGATCAATTAGAAAAGAGAAAACAGAAATAAAGAAACGGAGCATTCAATCAGCTAGAAAATAGGAATATAATTAGAAAATATGGAATCAATTACAAAATGTAATTTTAAAAGAATCCCATTTCAGTACTGAAAAAAACATTAAATATCCAGGAATATCTGGAATGCCTGCCTGATTCCTTACATATAAACCTTCTCAATAGAAACATGGGGTTTAAGTACCAACTTTTGGACTGATTTCACAGGACAGCTAATCATTGAGAAAGAATTCCAGCATCCAGTTTCTTAAAGATTGGAAAATAAAATAACACACTAAAATGACAAAAACTTACGACTGAAACGATGATGATGATGATAGTGAGTTTGAGATTCTTCATACACATGGCTCGTGCAAGATTTCTGCTGGTTGTTTTGAAGGTGACAGACTAGGGGGAAAAAAAATGAATTATTTGATCCCTGGCACTGACTACAAGACCGATTTGTAGTAATACCTATAAAACTTTTACTTTCATTAATCACGTTCAATCATGAACTCATTAGTCTCTTCACAGGTAGAGATTAGCCATTCGTGGTCACTAGTTTATAGAAGCAGAACTTGGTCAGGGGTATGGTAAGTAATATGAGCCCACTGGAAAAGCTTCTCCCCTTTTTCTTGTCCACCAAAGTATTGCATGTTGTGTCAGGAATCAGAAGTGGCTCTTCCTGCTAGTGTGAAAGCCTTTTCCTCTTTATGCTTCCAGGAAGAAAGGTTCCCTCTAACCAGCTGGTTGCAAACACATTTGCCCATTCTGCCCAAAATAATCCTAGGATTTTCTGAGCCATAAAAATCTTTCAATTTTCATAAGAAAATATGTATTTACTTGTATGAGGCCCAAAATTCAAGGAACTTTGCTCCTTCAGTTATCCATTTTCTTTTGCAACAATGACTTCTCAATATCTACTTAACCATTCCCACCAGCCACAAAGAGTTTAAACCAACTAAACAAGAACAGTCCCTAACAGCCCAGCAATTCCACTTCTAGGTATATATCCAACAGAGATGTATGTCCAAGTTCACTAAAAGTGGAATTAACGGTTCAATTGTACATATATTTCATCTATTCGAGAAGGTAGAGGAAAACATGCACATGTAAAGGAGACATGTGGAAAATATAAAAAAGAACCAAATCAAAACCGTAGAGATGAAAAATATATGAGGTGGGAATAACATATTACAAACCACAAAAGAAAACTAATAGAAGCTATCCTAAATGAAACACTGAAAAAAATGAACAGATCAATGGGACAATACAGAGAATCTGGAATTAGAATAGATTCCCAACAGGGGAGCATGGATAAACAAATTGTAGTGGTAGACTTATACAACTGAATAGTACAAAACAGTAAAATAAACTATTATCATATTGAACAATATGAATGAATCTCATAGACATAATAGTGAAAGAGGCCAGAGAGAAGCTAGTATATAACATATGCATCCATTTCTATACATTTAAGAACAAACAAAACATCAGCTAGGGTAATATAAGTCCTAAAATGGTTATCCCTGTTGGGGATTATTAACAGGAAGAAGCATGAGGCAGCTTTCTGCAATATTGGAATTTTTTTTTAATCTTGACCTAAGTGGCGGTTACATGCATATGGACATATGTGTAAAAAATAACTAAGTGGTACACTTCCTGCACTTTATTCTTATATGTTATGCCTCCATAAAGAGAGACATCTGTTAATCAATTAGTACCTTTTGTTATTCTGTGTCACAGAGTCAACAAAATTAAAGACTTACGTGGGAATTACAGGCTATACTAGCACTGGCTAAACACAGACCATTCTAGCTAAATAGAGTAATCTTCATGAATTAAGAATTTGATCTGCAGATCTGGGATCAGATACTTCTTTGCCCCATAGCAATGGGTTACAAAGTGAGCCATTATAGAAACTTGCTATTGTGACTTGCTATATGGTACCACCCTTCCTCCAATTACCATATGCTTTGACTTAAAACTATTATCCTCCTAAGAACTACTGTTAATGGATGTCCCTATAAAACTAACAATAACAATAAACCTGAAATAGCTCTCACTATGCACAAGTCCCTGTGTTAGGCACTTTGTGAGCATTATCTGATTTAACGAGGTATGGCTCCACTTTATAAACAATGATGCCTGAGGCACAGAGAGGTTAAGTAACTTGTCTAAGGTTGCAAACTACTAAGTGGCAGAGAGGGGAATCAATCCCAAGGCAGCCCTGACTGTAGAGCTTGTACTCCTAATCACTACAATCCAGCTGCCAGTAGGAATAAACATGATCACTCACTAATCCATTTCAAGGTGTAAACTACTCTGCATTTAAATTTGTAATTGTGCAGACCTAAAATTTAATTGATCTTTGCCCTCCATCTATTCACATCTATTCACTATATATCATCTTCCGAAAACCCCCATCCACTATCCAGATAGAAAATGCAAAGACACACATAACTGTAGCATAAGTAGGTCACAGGGACACACTGACTCTTTCAAGGCTCACTGGCCCTTCCCAATTTGACTCAGCTCAAGCTATTATGGTAATCAAAAAAGTGACTTAGTTGTCCAGTTTTCACAATTTGTACTGGATTACAACTGGCCTGCACATTTATTTGTTTCATGTTTCACAAAATGTACAGAAACAGAATAGTATAAGCAAGTGAGCCAAACTGTAAAGGCATCAACCTAAAGCTTTAAAAAAAAGTTTCTGTATATTATGTTTTCCAAACCAAAATTTCCTTAATGGTTTTTAATGCGTTGTGACTTATTCTATGCTTCATTGTTATCCTTACCATCACAACATAATCACATATGGAGTTAGAAAGGAAAAACCCTGTAAATTATTAAATTTAAAATATTTCCCTATTATGTTAGCCATCAATGTTTCTCTACTTTATTTAGATCCTGAAAAATATCACCATTTCCCATACTTACCGAATCCACAAGATTTTCTGTTTTATCTATCAATAATTCCAATCTTTCTCCTCGCTGAGCTACCAGATCTAAAAATGTTGGAAAAACCAGAAAATATGTTTATATTACAAACCTGCTATTTTTATCTTTAAGCCAAACCTGATTTTAATTACAGTTGGTATGCTTGACAACAACTCATATTTATTACAGAAGCACTTTTATCTTTAAGTAATAAAAGACTTTAGTAAAGCTGATCAACTAAAGTAGGGATTGGCAGTTTTTTTCTGTAAAAGGCCAGATACTAAATATTTTAGGCTTTTTGGGCCAAATGGTCTCTGTCACATTACTCAACTCTGTCAGACAAAGACATTATGTAAATAAGTGGGCGTGATGGTATTCCAATAAAACTTTACGCATATTTGATCCAAGAATCGTAGTTTACAAACCCTAAATTAAGCGTATGATCTGAGAGTTTAAAAAAATGGAGCCTTTAAAATGAATGAGAGTTGGACACTTCCAGAATTACAGTGTGAGAAATTCTACAGACCCTCTCCCTAACAAAACAACTACAACTTGAAAAATTACGAAAACAAAAGCCACCACCATTTAACGTCTCTGAAAACTATATATGCCCCTTAGGGCATATAGCAAATGGAGAAACATACACAAAAAAATTATCTAATTCTAGTAAGAACAGTGAGTCTATGGCATTTGAGCCATGACCTGCAATCCCTTAGCTGAAACAGAAGCTCTGCTCTAGGCAAGTAAAGCCTGGAGGCTCTTCCTCTCCAGGTCCCAGCCAACAGCTATGCTTTCTCTCCAGCAGGGGTAGGTCATTAACATTTCTCCTCCCATCCCATCCTACCCTTAGCTCCATGATGCAGAAGCTCTATTCCCACAAGGCATACCTGACAGGTCTGAGGTTCCTTTCCTTCACCTAGCCCTACACATAGGGCAGAAGTTCTATTAGAAGCTCTGTTAGATTACACTGGATCAATTTATGTCTGGGGGAACTGTTACCAAAAAATACAGCAATTAGCTTGCAGTTAGTGGAGGCTAACATCTGGGTGTGACACCAACAGAGGCAGACAAGCTAGAAGCTTGACAGGGAGACTAGGAAAAGAGACACTCAAAGAGAGTTGTGTCACTCCAGTGTGACTACACACCCTCAAAGCTATCCCTCTGAGAAATGACATTAGAGATAGCACACTGTGGAAAAACTAAAGTTCAAAGAAAAAGTCCAGCCTAGTCAATAAGCAAATAACCAAACAACAAACCCTGGAGGATAGGAATCAGTACCTAGAGTTGCTATAATACATTATCTAAAACATCTAGTTTTCAACAAAAAATTAAGAGATATGGGGAAAAACCAGGAAACTGTGATCAATACACAGGAAAAAGAGTAGAGGTTGGAAACTTTGGTGGGGGGTAGGGGGGGGGGGAAGGGGGGAGCTCAGCTATTGGACTTAGCAATGGAATGATATTAGAAATCAATAGCAGAAGGAAAACCTATGGGATGAAGCAAAAGCAATGCATAGAAGGAAATTTATAGCAGTAAACACCTACATTAAAGAGAAGAAAGATGTTATACACTGAACTGTATCCCTCTGAAATTCATATATTGAAACCCTAACTCCTAATGTGATGGTATTAGAGATGTGAGACTTTAGGGTATCATTAGGTTTAGATGAGGCCATCACAGCTTATGGTGAAATTAGTGTACTAATAAGAAGAGACACCAGAAAGCTTACTCTCTGTCTTACTTTCTACCATGTGAGGACATAGTAAGAGAGGCCTTCTGCAATCTGGGAGGAGAGTTCTCATCAGAATCTAACTAGGCAAGCACCTTGATCTTGGACTTCAAGCCTCCAGAATTGTGAGAAAATGAATTTCTGTTATTTAAACCATCCAGTCTACAGTAATATTTTTAATAATAGACTGAGCAGGCTAAGAAAAGAAGATTTCACACTGATAACTTGCTACCTTAATGAACTGGAAAAAGAATAGCATACTAAATCCAGAGCTAACAGAAAGAAGGAAAAAAATATCAGAGCAGAAAAAATTAAATACAGAACAGAAAACACTAGAGAAAAATCAATGAAACCAGAAACAGGTTTTTGGAAAAGACCAACAAAAATGACAAAACCTTGCATAAACTGACCAAAAAAAAAAAAAAAAAAGACAACTCAAATTACTGAAATAATCACTATCAATTTCACAGAAATGAAAGGGATCCTAAGAGAATACTATAAACAAGAGTATATCAATGCATTAGATAACTAAGATGCAATGGATAAATTCCTAGAAAGACATAAACCACCAAAACAGACTCAAGAAGAAATAGGAAATCTGAATAGTTACAACAAATAGATTGAATAATTATAATTTTCTAAAATTTTAGTACAGTTGATACACAATGTTACATTAGTTTTGGATATACCACACAGTGATTCAACTTCTCTATGTTATGCTATGCGTACCACAAATGTAACTACCATCTGTCACCATACAATGCTATCATTGACTATCTCTAACTTCCATCGCTATAACTTATCAATTTCTATAACTGAAAGCCAATATCTCCCCCTCCCCTTCACCCATTTTATCCATCCTCCACCACCCTCCCATCTGGCAAGCATCTGTCTGTTCTCTGTACTTATGGGTCTACTTCTGTTTGTTTGTTTTTAAGATTTTATTTATTGTAGAGAGAGAGCGCGCGCACAAATGTGGGGAGAGGCAGGGAGAGAAGAAGCGGCAGACTCCTGGCTGAGCACAGAGCCCAATGCAGGGTTCAGTCCCAGGGCCCTGGGACCATGACCTGAGGTAAAGGCAGACATTTAACTGATTGAGCCACCCAGGCACCCCTCTGCTTTTTTTTTTTTTTTGTATATTCATTTGTTGTTTAGATTGCACATAGGAATGAAATCATATGGTATTTGTCTTTTTCTAACTGACTTATTTCACTTAGCCTAATACTCTCTAGCTCCATCCATGTAGTCACAAATGGCAAGATTTCATTTTCATAGCTATATAATATTCCATTATATGTACATGCCACATCTTCTTTATCCATTCATCTATCAATGGACCCTTAGGTTGCTTCCATATCTTTCCCATTATAAATAATGCTGCAATAAACACAAGTGTGCATATATCTTTTCCAATTAGGTGTTTTCATTTTCTTTGGGCAAATATCCTATAGTGCAATTATTGAATACGGTATTTCCATTTTTAATTTTCTGAGGAAACTCCATAGTCTGGACAGTGGCTGTACCAGTTTACACACCCACAAATGCTGCATGAGGATTTTTCTCCACATCCTCAGAGATACTTGTTATTTCTTGTCTTTTTGATATCAGCCATTTTCATCAGTATAAGGTGATCTCTCATTGTAGTTTTGATTTGCATTTCCCTGATGATGAGTGATGCTGAGCATATTTTCACGTGTCTGTTGGCCATCTCGATGTCTTCTTTGGAGAAATGTCTGTTCATGTCTTCTGCCCATTTTTATTCACATTATTTGGTTTCTTGGTGTTGAGTTATACCATTTCTTTGTATATTTTAGATAATAAGCCCTTATCAGATGTCATCTACAAAAATCTTCTCCCATTCTATAGGTTTTTAGTTTTGTTGATGGTTTTGATAGGGATTGTATTGAATCTGTAGATTGCTTTGAGTAGTATGGAAATTTTAACATTAATTCTTCTAATCCTTAAGCATGGAATAATATCTTTGTTTGCTTATGTTGTCTTCAATTTCTTTCATGAATGTTTTATAGTTTTTAGAGTACAAGTCTTTTACCTACTTGGGCAAGTTTATTCCTAGGTATTTTATTTTTTTGACACAACTGCAAATGGCATTTTTCCCTTAATTTCTTTCTGCTACTTTAATTATAAGCATATAGACACACTACTGATCTCTGAGTACTAATTTTGTACCCTGCAATTTTACTGTATTTATTACTTCTAGTATATTTTGGTGGAGTCCTTAGGGTTTTCTATGTATATTATCATGTCATCTGCAAATAGACAAGGTATTATTATTATTATTAAGGTATGTTCCCTCTAAAACCAATTTGTTGAGTTTTATACTGAATGGATATCCAAAGATTTTGGACCATTTGATTTTCATTTGCATTTCTCTCCAGATAATTTCTGATTCCTTCTCTGACTTCTTGGTTGACCCATTTATTATGTAGTAGCATGTCATTTAATCTCCATGTATTTATGGTCTTCCCAGATTTTTTTGCTGTGGTTGATTTCTAGTTCTATAGCTTTGTGGTCAAAAAAGATACAAGGTATGACTTTGATCTTTTTTAATTTGTTGAGACTTATGGCTTAATATGTGATCTATTCTGGAAAATGTTCCCTGTGCACTTGAAAAGAATTTATGTATTCTGCTGTTTTTGGATGGAATGTTGTTGTTGTTTTTTTTTTTAAGATTTTATTTGACAGAGTGAGATCACAAGTAGGCAGAGAGGCAGGCAGAGACAGAGAGAGGAGGAAGCAGGCTCCCCATCAAGCAGAGAGCCCAATGTGGGGCTCGATCCCAGGACCCTGAGACCATGACCTGAGCCGAAGGCAGAGGCTTAACCCACTGAGCCACCCAGGCGCCCCTGGATGGAATGTTTTGAATATATCTGATAAATCCATTTGCTCCTGCTTCAATCTCATTACTAGATATGGGTCTATTCAGTTTGTCAATTTCTTCCTGATTCAGTTTTGGAAGTTTAGGAAGCTTCCAGGAATGCATCCATTTTGTCTAGGTTGTTTAACTTATTGGCATATAACTGTTGATAATAATTTATGATGGTTTCTATTTCCTTGGTGTTAGTCATGATCTCTCCCTTTTCATTCATAATTTTATTAATTTGGGTCTTCTCTCTTTTCTTTTGGATTAGTTTGGCCAATGGTTTATCGATCTTTCAAAAAACCACCTTCTAGTTTCGTTGATGCATTCTACTGTATCTCTAGTTTCTATCTCATTGATCTCTGCTCTAATCTTCATTATTTCCCTTCTTGTGTGTGGGGTTGGCTGCATTTGTTGCTGATTCTCCAGTTCCTTAAGGTGTAAAAACAGCTGGTGTATTCTGGATTTTTCAATTTTTTTGAGGGAGGCTTGGATGGCTATGTATTTCCCCTTTATACCACCTCTGCTATATCCCATAGGTTTTGGAACAAAGTGTCTTCATTCTCATTGGTTTCCATGAATTGTTTAAGTTCTTTGATTTCCTGGTTGATCCAAACATTCTTAAGCAAGGTGGTCTTCAGCTTCCAGGTGTTTGAATTCCCTCTGAACTTTTTATTGTGGTTGAGTTCCAGTTTCAAAGCATTGTGATCTGAGATTATGCAGGGAATAATCTCAGTATTTTGGTATCGGTTGAGTCCTGATTTGTGACCCAGTATGTGGTCTATTCTGGAGAAAGTTCCATGTGCACTTGAGAAGAATGAGTATTCTGTTGTTTTAGGGTGGAATGTTCTGTATATATCTATGAGGTCCATGTGGTCCAATGTGTCATTCAATGCTCTTGTTTCTTTACTGATTTTCTGCTTAGATGACCTGTCTATTACTGAGAGTGGTGTGTTAAGATCCCCTACTATTAATGTATTCTTAACAATATGACTCTTTATATCTTGATTAACAGTTGTCTTAGGTAGTTGGCTGCTCCCATATTGGGGGTATACATATTTACAATTACTAGATCTTATTGGAGGATAGACCCTTTAAGAATGATGTAGTGGGGCACCTGGGTGGTTCAGTGGGTTAAGCCCCTGCCTTCGGCTCAGGTCATGATCCCAGGGTTTTGGGATCGAGCCCCGCATCTCTGCCTACTTGTGATCTCTCTCGCTCCAAATAAATAAATCTCCAAATAAATAAAATCTAAAAAAAATGATGTAGTGTCCTTCTGTATCTCTGACTACAGTCTTTAGTTTAAAATCTAATTTATCTGATATAAGAATTGCTACCCCAGCCTTCTTTTGAGGCCCACTGGCATGAAAGATGCTTCTCCATCCCTTCACTTTCAGTCTGGATGTATCCTTAGGTTCAAAATGGGTCTTTTGCAGACAACATATGATGGGTCCTGTTTTTTTTTTTTAAAGATTTTATTTATTTATTTGACAGACAGAGATCACAAGTAGGCAGAGAGGCAGGCAGAGAGAAAGAGAGGAGGAAGCAGGCCCCCCTCCAAGCAGAGAGCCCGACGTGGGACTCGATCCCAGGACCCTAAGATCATGACCCAAGCCGAAGGCAGAGGCTCAACCCATTGAGTCACCCAGGCGCCCCAGGTCCTATCGTTTTATCCAATCTGCAACCCTGTGCCATTTTATGGGAGGGTTTGGGCTATTCACATTGAAAGTGATTACTGAGAGATAAGTTTTTATTGACATTGTGTTACCTGTGAAGTCCTTGTTTCTATAGATTATCTCCATAAATTTCTGTTCAATGACAGTCTTGGGTTCTTTCTTCTTTTATAGAACTCCCCTTAATATTTCTTGTAGTGCCAGCTTGGTGGTCACATACTCTTTTAAACCTTGCCAAGACTGAAGCAGTGATCAAAAACCTTCCCCCCACCAAAAAAAAAAAAAGAGCCCAGGTCCGGATGGATTCCTTGGGGAATTCTACCAAACTTTCAAAGAAGAAATAATACCTATTTTCCTGAAGCTGTTTCAAAAAACTAAAGCAGAAGTAAAACCTCCAGACTCTTTTTATGAAGCAGCATTACCCTGATCTCCAAACCAGGCAAACACCCCACCAAAAAGGAGAATTTCAGACCAATATCCCTGATGAGTATGGATGCTAAGATTCTCAATAAGGTCCTAGCTAATAGGATCCAACAGTACATCAAAAACAGTACATCCACCATGACCAGGTGGGATTTATGCCTGGGTTGCAAGGGTGGTTCAACATTCGCAAATCAATCAATGTGATAGAACAATAAGGGAAGAGAGAAGAACCACATGGTCCTCTCAATTGATGCAGAAAAAGTATTTGACAAGATACAGCATCTGTTCCTGATTAAAATGCTTCAAAGTATAGGGATAGAGGGAACATTCCTCAACTTCATAAAATCTATGTATGAAAAACCCACAGAGAATATCATCCTCAATGGGGAAAACCTGACAGCCTTCCCTTTGAGATCAAGAACACGATAAGGATGCCCACTCTCACCACTCTTGTTCAACATAGTGTTAAAAAGTCCTAGCAACAGCAATAAGACAACAAAGAGAAAGAAAAGGTATTCAAATTCGCAATAAAGAAGTCAAACTCTCTCTCTTCACAGATGACTTGATACTTTTATATGGAAAACCCAAAAGACTCCACTCCCAAACTAATAGAACTCATACAGCAATTCAGTAATGTGGCAGAATACAAAATCAATGTACAGAAATCAGTTGCTTTCTTGAGAGCTTGTCTGGAGGTTCTAGCAGGGGAGCGCAGCTACTCGTATACCCTTGACCGAAGAACGGTCCTCTCTTCTATCGAGGAAGGTCGTCCTCTTCGACCAAGCGTGCAGCTTTGGGAGGGACACACATGGAGCGGTGAGGGAGGAAGGGGACACCCGCCTAGCCAGCCAGATCAGCCGAATCAACCCTGGCGATCAATGGGGTGACAGATGTCGCAGCCAGACTGCCCTCACATCCCAGTTGCTTTCTTATACTCTAACAATGAAAATACAGAAAGGGAAATTAGAGAATCAATTCCATTTACTATAGCATCAAGAACCATCAGATACCCGGGAATAAACCCAACCAAAGAGGCAAAGGATCTGTACTCAAGGAACTACAGAACACTCATGAAAGAAATTGAAGAAGACACAAAAAGATGGAAGACCATTCCATGCTCATGGATCAGAAGAATAAACATTGTTAAAATGTCTATACTGCCTAGAGCAATCTATACTTTCAATGCCATCCCGATCAAAATTCCACTGGCATTTTTCAAAGAGCTGGAGCAAACAATCCTAAAATCTGTATGGAACCAGAAGAGACCCCGAATTGCTAAAGAAATGTTGAAAAAGAAAAACAAAAATGGGGGCATCACGTTGCCTGATTTCAAGCTTTACTACAAAGCTGTGATCACCAAGACAGCATGGTGCTGGCATAAAAACAGACACATAAACCAGTGGAACAGAGTAGAGAGCCCAGATATGGACCCTGAACTTCATGGTCAAATGATCTTCAACAAAGCAGGAAAAAAATATACAGTGGAAAAAAGACAGTCTCTTCAAAAAATCGTGCTGGGAAAATTGGACAGCTATATGTAGAAGAATGAAACTCGACTATTCTCTTACACCATACACAAAGATAAACTCGAAATGGATAAAAGACCTCAACGTGAGGCAGGAATCCATCAGAATCATAGAGGTGAACAGAGGCAGTAACCTCTTCGATATCGGCCACAGCAACTTCATTCAAGATATGCCTCTAAAGGCAAAGGAAACAAAAGCGAAAATGAACTTTTGGGACTTCATCAAGATCAAAAGCTTCTGCACAGCAAAGGAAACAGTCAACAAAACAAAGAGGCAACCCACGGAATGGGAGAAGATATTCGCAAATGACAGTACAGACAAAAGGCTGATATCCAGGATCTATAAAGAACTCCTCAAACTCAACACACACAAAACAGATAATCATGTCAAAAAATGGGCAGAAGACATGAACAGACAATTCTTCAATGAAGACATACAAATGGCTAACAGACACATGAAGAAATGTTCATCATCACTAGCCATCAGGGAGATTCAAATCAAAACCACATTGAGATACCACCTTACATCAGTTAGAGTGGCCAAAATTAACAAGACAGTAAACAAGGCGTGTTGGAGAGGATGTGGAGAAAGAGGAACCTCTTACACTGTTGGTGGGAATGCAAGTTGGTACAGCCACTCTGGAAAACAGTGTGGAGATTCCTTAAGAAATTAAAAACAGAGCTTCCCTATGACCTTGCAATTGCAGTATTGGGTATTTACCCCAAAGATACAGATGTAGTGAAAAGAAGGGCCATCTGTGCATTGCACAATGTTCATAGCAGCAATGGCCACAGTTGCCAAACTGGAGAAAGAACTGTAGGAAGAAAGAAGATGCCCTTCAACAGACGAATAGATAAAGAAGATGTGGTCCATATAAAATATGGAGTATTATGCCTCCATCAGAAAGGATGAATACCCAACTTTTGTATCAACATGGACGGGACTGGATGACATTATGCTGAGTGAAATAAGTCAAGCAGAGAGAGTCAATTATCATATGGTTTTGCTTATTTGTGGAGCATAAGGAATAACATGGAAGACATAGGGAGATGGAGAGGAGAAGGGAGTTGGGGGAAATTGGGAGGGGGAGACAAACCATGAGAGACTGTGGACTCTGAGGAACTAAGTGAGGATTTTGGAGGGGAGGGGGGTGGGAGGTTGGGTGAGCCTGGTGGTGGATATTATAGCGGGCACATATTGCATGGAGCACTGGGTGTGGTGTATAAACAATGAATTCTAGAACATTGAAAATAAATTTAAAAAAAAAGATTTTTAAAAATCTGTTTGTTCCAGGTGCGCCTGGGTGGCTCAGTGGGTTGAGCCGCTGCCTTCGGCTCAGGTCATGATCCCAGGGTCCTGGGATCGAGTCCCGCATCGGGCTCTCTGCTTAGCAGGGAGCCTGCTTCTCCCCTCCCCTCTCTGCCTAACTCTCTGCCTACTTGTGTAATCTCTGTCAAATAAATAAATAAAATCTTTAAAAAAAAATCTGTTTGTTCCAATGTGTCATTCAAAGCCACTGTTTCCTTGTTGACTTTCTGAATGGATAGATCTGTCCATTGATGTAAGTGGGGTGTTAAAGTCCCCTACTATTATTATATTATGACCAATTTGTTCCTTTATGTTTTATGTATTTGGGTGTTCCCATTTAGGGCACACAAGTGTTTATAATTGGTATTTTTTATGGGGTTTTCCCATTATTAAATAGTGTCCTCCTTTGTCTCTTGTTACAGGCTTTTTTTAAAGTCCAATTTTTCTGATATAAGTATTACTATTCTGGCTTTCTTTAAACAACCATTTGCATGATGATTGTTTCTCCATCCCCTCACTTTGAGTCTGCAGGTGTCTTAAGG
Organism: Taxidea taxus jeffersonii; assembly: GCA_003697995.1. Lineage (NCBI taxonomy): Eukaryota > Metazoa > Chordata > Mammalia > Carnivora > Mustelidae > Taxidea > Taxidea taxus. The sequence goes on along the minus strand of ML096452.1, from coordinate 57,382 downwards.
TCTGAAATGAGCCTCTTATAGGCAGCATATAGATGGTTCTTATTTTATTAGCCACTCTGTCTCCCTATATCTTTCGACTGGAATGTTTAGTCCATTTACATTAAAAGTAAACACTGATAGGTATGTACTTATTGTCATTTTGGTACTTTTGTTTTTCTAGTTCTCTGATCCTCTCTTCTGCCTTTCATAGTTTGCTGGCTTTCCTTAGATATACTTGGATTCCTGTCTCTTTATTCTTTGCATACCTATTACTGGTTTTGATTTGTGGTTTCCATTATGTTCATATATATCTTCTGCATATAGTTGTCTATATGAGGTTGATTGTCATTTAAGTGTGAACCCATTCTCCACTCCTCTTCCCTCTGTATCTTATATATATAATGTCATAATTATATCCTTTCATTTTGTGAATCTCTTGACTGATTTTTACAGATATACTTACTTTTTACTGCTTTTGTGTTTTCTACCTTTCCTATTGTTAATTATGGTCTTTCCTTTCTACTCAGAGAGTCCGCTTTAATATCTCTTATAGGGCTGGTTCAGTGGTAATGAACTCCTTCAGTTTTCGTTTCTGGGAAACTTTCTCTCTCCTATTCTGAATGATAGCCTTGCTAAACAGAGTATTCTTGGCTGCAGATTTTTTCTTTTCGGCGCTTTGAATTTATCATGCCATGGGCCTGCAAAGTTTCAACTGAAACATCAGCTGATATACTTACGGGTTTTCCCTTGTGTGTAACTGTCTTCTATTCTGCTGCTTTTAAAGTTCTTTATCACAACTTTTTGCCATTTTAGTTACTATGTGTCTTGGTGTGAACCTCCTTGGGATGATTTTTTGGGTGGAGTCTCTGTGCCTCCTGCATCTGGACGTGTTTCCTTCCAGATTAGTAAAGTTTTCAGCTATTATTTCTTCAAACATATTTTCTACCCCTTCTTCTGGGATCTCTATAATGTGAATATTATGCTTGATGGAGTCACTGAGTTCCGTAAGACTATTTTCATTTTACATAACCTTTTTCATGCAGCTGCTGAACCTAGTTACTTCCCATTACTCTGTCTCCCAGGTCACTAATTCACTCCTCTATTTCCTCTAGCCTCTGGTTCCCCCAAGCACCATGTCTTTATGCTGGGGTGTGGGGATGGAAGATGGGGCCTGTGAGCTAGTTTGTTCCTGGAAAAGTCTGCAGCCATCCCTGCTTCTCTGGGACACACTCTGAAATGAATAAACTACTCTCCCTCCCATATGTCCCAGGCATTTTTCCAAACTGCTGCTTCTATGTTGTATCTCCACAGGCAGTTCACTGTGTTACCTCTTTGGGGGGGGGGCTCAGTTTCCTCTTAACCTCCAGGCTCTTCCATAACTGAGCCCAAATTTTTATCATTTTTTAAGATTTATTTATTTGTTTGTTTATTTGACAGAGAGAGAGAGAGAGAGTGAGAGAGGGAATACAAGCAGGGGGAGTGGGAGAGGGAGAAGCAGGCCTCCCACTAAGCAGGGAGCCCAATGCAGGGCGCAATCCCAGAACCCTGGGATCCTGACCTGAGCTAAAGTCAGATGCTTAAAGACTGAGTCACCCAGGTTCCCCTGGAGCCCCAATTTTTTTTTAATTTCCTGGGCTTACGTCTCCCTGGTTATGAGAACTCATGATATTTGGCCCTTCTAGCTTCCAAAGTCAAATGTTATGTGGATTCATCTTCCCCATGCATGTGCCCAGTGTGATAGTCTGTTTTTCTCTGTGCTTTACACCCTGACTCCCTCCCCCACCCACCACAGATCACTGTGGTCCATTTCACTCTGCACCACATCTCCCCGCTTCCTACCCTCTTCAATGTGGCCTCTTCTCTGTCATTAGTTGTAGAGTTTGTTCTGCCACTCTTTGTTTTAAAACCTGTTTGGTCTGATATAAGTATTGCTACCCCGGCCTTTTTTCCCCCAATTCCATTTACATGGTAAATGTTTTCTCATCCCTTCACTTTCAGACTGTGCCTTTAGGTCTAAGGTGAGTCTCTGGTAGGCAGCATAAAAATGGGTCTTGTGTTTTTATCCATTCTACCACAATACTTCTTTTGATTGGCACATGCAGGCCATTTATAATTGAAGTAATTACTCATAGGTATATAGTTATTGCCATTTTGTGGTTGTCTAGTTGATTTTGTACTTGTTCTCTGTTCCTTTCTTCTTCTCTTGCTCTTTCTTTGTGACGGATGAATTTCTGTACTGTTATGTGTGGCCTTCTATTTTTTGCGTATCTCTTACAGGTTTTGAGTTTGTGGTTACCGTGAGGTTCATATATAACATCCTAAGTATATAGCAGCCTATATTAAGTTGACTATCACTTAAATTAAAATACACTCTAAAAAAACTTTTCAAATCCCTCCTCCACAATTTATGTATATGCTGTCATATTTTACATCCTTTTATTCATAATTTTCTTATATCTACTTATGGTCTTCTCTTTTCCACTTAGAGAAGTCCCTTCAACATTATTGTAAGGCTAGTTTAGTGATGATAACCTCGTTTTAACTTTTATTTGTCTGGGAAATTCTTTCTCTCTCCTTGATTATGAATGATAACCTTGACAGACATGGTATACCTGGTTGCAGGTTTTGGATTCCCTTCAGCACTTTTAATATATCATTCCACTCCCTTCTGGCCTGCAAAGTCTCTCCTGAAAAATAGCGTTTCTCTTGTAGGTAAGTTTTTGCTTCTTTCTTGTTGCTTTTAAAATTCTCTATCTTTAGGGGCACCTGGGTGGCTCAGTGGGTTAAAGCCTCTGCCTTCGGCTCAGGTCATGATCCCAGGGTCCTGGGATCGAGCCCCGCATCGGGCTCTCTGCTCCACAGGGAGCCTGCTTCCTCCTCTCTGCCTGCCTCTCTGCCTGCTTGTGATTTCTGTCTGTCAAAAAATAAATAAAAATTAAAAAATCTAAAAAAAAATTCTCTATCTTTAATCTTTGACATTTTAATTATTGTGTGTCATGGTGTGGACCTTGTTCAGTTCTTCCTGTTTGGAATTCTCTGGTGATTCTTGAAACTGGATGTCTGGTTCCTTCCCTAGGTTACTGAAGTTTTCAACTATTATTTCCTCAAGTAAGTTTTCTGTCCCTTTCTCTCTTCTTCTTCTTCTGGGATGCCTGTAATGTGAGCATGTGTTTGTTTGATGTTGTCCAAGAGATCCCTTAACCTATCTCCACATTTCCAAATTATTCTTTTCTCCTTTTGCTATTTGGTTTGGGTGCTTTCCATTACCCTGTCTTCCAGATCACTGATATGTTCTTCTGCATCCACTGACGTACGTTGATTCCTCCTAGGGTATTTTTTATGGCAGTTATTGTATTCTTCAACTCTGATTGGTTCTTTTTTAATATTTTATATCTCTTTAATAAAGGATTCACTCAGTTCTTCCGCTCTTCTCTTCAGACTGGTGAGCTCTTTACAATCATTACTTTAAATGTTTTATCAGGCATATTGCTTATCTCCATTTCATTTGGTTATTTTACTGATGTTTTGTCTTATTTCTCTTGGAGAAATAAGAAATAAGAAATGTTGCCTTGTCTCCCCTTTTGTTTAACTTTCTATGTTTGTTTCTATGCATTAGGTGGAACAGCCACTTCTAAAATTGAAGCAATGGCCTTCTGTCTGGTTGCCCCTATGTAGGCTGTATATGCTTGGTGGTTTCTGCTAGCTGGTTGGAGCTGTGGCTGGCACGAGTTGGGGGTCCCAGGGCTCTCCACACAGTGGGCACCCTGGCAGGAGAGCTAAAGCTTCAAGTGGGTGCAGGTCAGTATAGTCCCTGGGCTCTCCACACAGCAGGTGGGTGCTATCCAGGGTATTTCGAGTTTTCCATGTGGGGGGTGCCCTGGCAAGGTGGCTGGAGCTGGGTCTGTGTGGGCCGGAAGGTCCCTGGGCTCTCCATTCAGAAGGTTCCCTGACAGGATTAGCTGAAGCTGAAGGGGATGCAAGCCGGGGGGTCCTGAAGATCTATACAGAGAGGCCATCTTGGCAGGACAGCTGAAGCTGAAGTAGATATAAACGAGGATGTTCCGGGACTCTGCACAGAGGGTACCCTGGAAGGGCAACTGGAGCTAAGGTAGGGTATGTGTAGGGGGTCTTGGGGTGCTCCGTGCAGGAGGGCATCCTGGTAGGATGGCTAAAGCTGAAGTGAACAGGGACTGGTGTGGTCCCTGGGTTCTCCCCACGATGTGTGCCCTGGGTGGGACAGCTGAAGCTAAGGTGCATGCAAGCTAGGGTGTCCTGGGGTACTTGATGTAGTGGGTGCCTTGCCCAGGTGAATGGAGCGGAGGCTGGCATGGACAGGGGTGTTATAGGGTGCTCCACACAGGGGTACCCTGGTGGGGCAGCTGGATCCAAAGCAGACGGCAGACAGGAGGTTCCAGAGCACTCTGCTTTGGAGGTTCCCTAGCAAGCTATCTGAAGCCAAAGTGGTGTGATCCTGGAGTGTTCTGGAGTGCCTTGCACCTGTGTCACCTTGGCACAATGGCTGGAGCTGTACTGAGCACTAACCGGGGGTATCCCTGTTGGCACTGCTCTGTGGCCACCTTGCTGGGATGGCTGGGGCTGATGTGGACTAAAGGCCTGTGACTCACTGAGGCAAAGCAGACCAAATTGGTGCCAAGACTGTCTACTGGTCTGTGCTTTCAAGGTGGAGTGGGGAGAAGAGACCACATCTGTCAGCCTCTCCCACCCAGAGACTGTTCCAGTAGCTCCCTCACCATTTGGTGGAGTTCTGGTGGTGGCTCTTTTATATGCTCAATTAGGGGAACCTGGGTGGCTCAGTGGGTTAAGCCTCTGTCTTCGGCTCGGGTCATGATCCCAGGGGCCTGGGATCGAGCCCCGCATCGGGCTCTCTGCTTGGTGGGGAGCCTGCTTCCTCCTCTCTCTCTCTGCCTGCCTCTCTGCCTACTTGTGATATCTGTCTGTCAAATAAATAAAATCTTAAAAAAAAACATAACTTATATGCTCAATTATGCTCTTTTAAACTGTATTTTTTCTATGTCCCAGGAGTTCAGGGCTGATGTAAGGTAAGGCACCCGGGGCTCACTGAAACCTCAAACTGGCTACGGTATCCAGACTGTCCTCAGGTCAGGGCTTTCAAGGGGAAGGGGGAGCATAAACATGGTCGCTTATCAGTTCCTCTAACCCAGAGCGTTCCAGCAGCTATTCTGTTGTTTGGTGGAGTTCTAGTTCTATTTTGTGAGCTAGTTTCTCTTTTAAACCATGGCTTTTTTTCTGTGCCCAAGGACAGATGACTGTGCTCCCAGTCCCTCAGCACTATCTCTCACCACTGCACTTTGCAGCATCTGGGGTAGAGGTTCCCTTCATTACTGTGTCTCCACCTCTCTATTGTCTTTTGCTGTTCTTTTTTCGTACAGAAGCTGATCAGTTCGCCCTCAGTTTCTTCTCAGGAGGAATGCTCTGTAAACAGGTGTAATTTGGTGGGCTCCATGAAGGAGGTGAGATCGGGATCCTCCCATGTCACCATGTTGGGCTGGAACCTCTGAATACGTAATTTTTATACTTTGCACAAGGAGAAACCCATGTTCAGATCATTTCAAAGGTGAATTGTACCAAATATCTCAAGATATCTCAATATCTCAAGAGGAATTAACACCAGTTTTTCAAAAACTCTTCCAAAACAGAAGTGGAAGTAACACTTCTCAACTCATTGTATGAGGTCAGTTTTACTGATAGCAATATCAGACAAACACATCACAAGAGGCCAAGAAGGAAGAATATGGTGGAGGAATAGGGTACCCTAGTTTCATCTGTTCCCTGGAATTCAGCTAGATAGCCATCAAATCATTCTGAACACCTGTGGACTCAACCTCAGATCTAAAGAAAGGATTGCTAAAATTCTACCAATAGAAAAGCTACCAGTTTTTGCAAGGTAGGAGGTGTGAAGAAGTGAATCTGAGCCAACATATCAGGAAATAAACCATGGGGTAGGGAGCCTCAATCAATGAGCTACCAGAAAGTGATATGGCAGTGGACTGCAAAATTGGAACTTTTAGAATTCTGCTATGGTGAAGGACTTCCCTGCCTGAAAGGCACTAAGATGCAGAATCCTATGTGGGACAGTGTGGTCTCAGGATCCCCAGGGTCACAGAAAGAATGGGAATACCTGAGTGTAGCAGAGATTTCAAGCATTAGTGCAGGGAAGCCAGCTGCAATCAGCAAGCCCAAAAGTAGGCCTGCAGCTCAGTATTGTGATAAACCAGCAACCATGGCACAATTAGGTGACCACTCTCCAACTAGGAGCCCAGCAAGCAGAACCACAGCAAGACCCTCCTCCTTCCCCTGGGGAGGAGTGGCATGGGTGAGCACCACAGGAATCTGAAGGGTTTAGAGACCCAAAAGGGAATCAGTGCCGAGATAAAAATGCTTGGTTACAGTCTGGGTGAACACAGAATGTGAATGGAAACCAGGGAGACAAAACTGACTGACTGCTTTTTCCCTGAGGAAAAGCCACTGAAGAGTTGGGGACAGTATCATTCAGCTCAAGGGCTGGAGAACAGGATGCCACCATCTTTATTTTCATCCTCTAAAGTGGCACTGAAGGCCTTCAGTGAACAAAAGCCACATAGAGCAATCTGGAGCAGCTTTCACTGAGCCCTAACAAGGGTGGTGCAACTCTGCCCAGGCAAGGACACCTGAGAATCAGCAGGCCCCTCCCTCAGAAGAGCAGTGGGAACATCCAACTAATACCAAGTTTAACAATCACACAGAACTGCAAAACTCCAGAACTAGGGAAAAATAGTATATAGAATTTTGAAATTTTTCTCTGATTCTTTAGTCTTTCAATTTAAAATTTCTTTCCTTTTTTTCCTTTTCAACTAGTTTCTTATGTTACCAACTCTTTTTTAAAGTCTTTTTTAATTTTCAATTTTATGTTTTATATATATATATATATACATATATATATGCATATGTATATATTCTTCATTTTTGCCTCCTTTCATTATATTCAATTTTATTTTTGTTAAAAAACACAAGCAAAGGGAAGCGGGAGAGAGAGAAACAGGCTTCCCGCTGAGCAGGGAGCCTGATGCAAGGCTCATTCCCAGGATTCTGGGATCACTATCGGGGCCGAAAGACAGACACTTAATGGCTGAGCCACCCAGGTGCCCTGGAAACAGTGGTTTTGAATGACACACTGGACCAGATGGACTTCACAGATATATTCAGAGCATTCCCTCCTAAAGCAACAGAATACACATTCTTCTCAAGGGCACATGCAACATTCTCCAGAATAGATCACATACTGGGTCACAAATCAGGTTTCAATGGGTACCAAAAGACTGGAATTATTCCCTGTATATATTCAGACCACAATGCTTTGAAAACTGAACTCAACCACAGGAAGAAAGTTGGGAGGAACTCAAATACTTGGAGGTTAAAGAACATCCAACTTAGGAACTAATGGGTCAACCAGAAAATTAAACAAGAATTTTTAAAGGAGGAGTCAAGATGGCAGAGGAGTAGCAGACTGAAATGATATCAGGTCACAGGAGTTCAGCAGGATAGTTACCAAACCATTCCAAACACCTACAAACCCAATAGAAGATCACAGAGAAGAAGAGCAGCAATTCTAGAAACAGAAAATTGACCACTTTCTGAAAGGTAGGACGTGCGGAAAAGTGAATCCGAAGTGACGGGAAGATAGACCACGGAGGGGGGAGGGGCCAGCTCCCGGCAAGTGGTAGAGCAACGAACCACAAAATCTGAACTTTTAGAAGTCTGCTCCACTGACGGACATTGCTCCAGAGGCTAAGCAGAGGTGGAGCCCTCATGGGGACAGTGTGGTCTCAGGTCCCGTGGGGTCACCGAAGGATCAGGAGTGTCTGAATGTAGCAGAGATCGCAGGTATCAGAGTGGGGAAGCCAACTACAGAGACAGAGCCGAGGAGTGAGCTCTCAGCTTGGGGTTACCTTAAACTGATTCACAGCAGTCGGACCACTGCTCTTTGAGCTGGGACCCCACAAGTGGCAGATCCAGGGAGACCCACCTTCCTCCGCCGGAAGAGCAGAGCTACAGGAATCTGCTGGGTTTGGAGACTCCAAATGGGGCTATGTGCCAGAGACAGAAACACTGGGTCACAGACTGGGTGAGGTCAGAGCATGGCCAGAGACCAGAGAGATGGGAGTGATTGAGTGCTTCTCTCTAAAGGCACACTGAGGAGTAGGGCCCCGAGCTCTCGGCTCCTCTGGGACCAGAGACTGGGAGGCCACCATTTGCATTTCTGTCCTAGAGCTCTACAGAAAGCGTTCAGGGAACAAAAGCTCCCAAGAGCAAACCCAAGCAGATTACTTATCCAGCCCTGGCAAGGGCAGTGCAATTCCGCCTCTGGCAAAGACACTTGAGAATCACTACAACAGGCCCCTCCCACAGAAGATCAGCAAGAACATCCAGCCAAGACCAAGCTCACTGATCAAGGAGAACAGCGGAATTCCAGAGGAGGGGAAAGCAAAGCATGGAATTCAAGGCTTTCTCCCCATGATTCTTTAGTCTTGCAAAGTTAATAAAATTTTTTTAATTTTATTTTTTTCTTTTTCTAATTTTTTAAACTTTTCCTCTTACCCTTTTAATGTTTTTTGTTTATCTTAATACCTTTCTAAAAAAAAACCTTTTTAAACCTTCATTACTATAGTCATATTTTATCCTTCATTGTATATAACTTTATTTTTTTGAATACATATGGGTTTTTTTTTCTTATAAAAAATTCTGGAGGGGCACCTGGGTGGCTCAGTGGGTTAAAGCCTCTGCCTTCAGCTCTGGTCATGATCCCAGGGTCCTGGGATTGAGCCCCGCATCGGGCTCTCTGCTCAGCAGGGAGCCTGCTTCCCTCTCTCTCTCTCTGCTTGCCTCTCTGCCTGCTTGTGATCTCTGTCAAATGAATAAATAAAATCTTTAAAAAAATTCTGGAATACAATTTCTTCTAATAGATCAAAACATACCCTAAATCTAGCACAGGGCTTTGTTCTAGTCTCCAGCCTGAGCAAATTCTCTCCATTTTCTTTTTCTTTCTTTTTCCAACCAACTTAGCTTATCAATTCCTTTTTTAGAATATTTTAAAAATTTTTATCTTTATACTCATATTCCATCCCTTCATCGTATTAACCCATATATATTCTTTCTTTCTTTAAAAATTTGGGAGGTAGTTTCTTCTAAGAGACCAAATTACATCAAATATCAAGTGGGTGGTTCTGTTCTATTCACCAGTCTAATATATATATGTATTTTTTTTAATTTAAAAAAAATTTAGGCTTCTTTTTACCTCCTTTATTCTCCTCCCAATTTGGGGTCTCTTTGGATTTGGTTAGTGTACATTTTTCTGCCTTTTGCCGGCCTTTTGCCTTTTTTGGCCCTTTGCCGGCCTTTTAGTATTTTATTCTCTGGTTCATATATTCTTATCTGGATAAAATGACAAGGCAGCAAAACTCACCACAAAAAAAAAAGAAGAGGCAATAGCAAATCAATATGGACATAGATAATATGTCAGAACTAGAGTTCAGAATGATGATTATCAAGGTACTAGCTGGGCTCAGGAAAGGCATGGAACATATTAGAGAAACCATGCATGGAGAAATAAAAGCCTTTTCTGGAGAAATAAAAGAACTAAAATCTAACCAAGCTGAAGTCAAAAAAACTATTAATGAGGTGCAATCAAAACTGGAAGCTCTTACTGCTAGGATAAATGAGGCAGAAGAGAAAATTACTGATATAGAAGACCAAATGACAGAAAATAAAGAAGCTGAGGAAAAGAAAGACAAACATCTACTGGACCACAAGGGGAGAATTCGAGAGATAAGTGATACCATAAGAAAAATAATATTAGAATAATTGGGATTCCAGAAGAGGAAAGAGGTGGGGGACAGAAGGTATACTGAAGAGAATTATAGTAGAGGATTTCCCTAATATGGCAAAGGGAACAAGCATGAAAATCCAGGAAGCACAGAGATCCCCCCTCAAAATCAACAAAAATAGGTCCACACCCCGTCATCTAATAGTAAAACTTAAAAGTCTTAGTGACAAAGTAAAAATCCTGAAAGGAGCTCAGGAAGAGAAGTCTGTAACATACAATAGTAAAAATATTAGATTGGAAACAGACTTATCCACAGAGACCTGGCAGGCCACAAAGAATTGGCAGGATATATTCAGAGCACTATATGCAGCCAAGAATGCTATATCCAGCTAGGCTGTCATTGAAAATAGAAGGAGAGATGAAAAGCTTCCAGGACAAACAAAAATTAAAAGAATTTGTAAACACCAAACCACCCATATTAAAAGGGGTCCTCTAAGGAAAGAGAGAGCCTAAAAGTAGTAGACCAGAAAGGAGCAGAGACAATATACAGTAACAGTCACCTTACAGGCAATACAATGGCATTAAATTCGTATCTTTCAATAATTACCCTGAATGTAAATGGGCTAAATGCCTCAATCTAAAGACACAGGGTATCAGAATGGATAAAAAAATAAAACCCACCAAGATGCTATCTATAAGAAACTCATTAGACACTCAAAGACACCTCCAGATTTAATGTGAGGGGGTGGAAAAAATTTACCATGTTAATGGACATCAAAAGAAAGCTGGGGTGGCAATCCTTAGATCAGATAAATTAGATTTTAAGCCAAAGACTACAATAAGAGATGAGGAAGGGCACTATATCATACTCAAAGGGTCTGTCCAACAAGAAGATCTAACAATTTTAAATCTCTATGCCCCTAAGATGGGAGCATCCAACTATATAAACCAATTAATAACAAAATCAAAGAAACACATCGACAATAATACAATAATAGTAGGGGACTTTAACACCCCCCCCCTCACTGAAATGGACATATCATCCAAGCAAAAGATCAACAAGGAAATAAAGGCCTTAAATGACACACTGGATCAGATGGATATCACAGATATATTCAGACCATTCTATCTCAAAGCAACAGAATACACATTCTTCTCTAGTGCACATGGAACATTCTCCAGAATAGATCACATCCTGGGTCACAAATCAGGTATCAACCAGTTCCAAAAGATTGGGATCATTCCCTGCATATTTTCAGACCACAATGCTCTGAAGCTAGAACTCAGTCACAAGAGGAAAGTTGGAAAGAACTCAAACACATGGAGACTAAAGAGCATCCTACTAAAGAATGAATGGGTCAACCAGGAAATTAAAGAAGAATTGAAAAAAATCATGGAAACAAATGATAATGAAAACACAACTGTTCAAAATCTGTGGGACACAGCAAAGCCAGTCCTGAAAGGAGAGTATATAGTGATACAAGCCTTTCTCAAGAAACAAGAAAGTTCTCAAATACACAACCTAACCCTACACCTAAAGAAGCTGGAGAAAGAAGAGCAAAGAAAGCCTAAACCCAGAAGGAGAAGAGAAATAATAAAGATCAGAGCAGAAATCAATGAAATAGAAACAAACAAACAAAAAAACCCAGAATAAATCAATGAAACTAGGAGCTGGTTCTTTGAAAGAATTAATAAGATTGATAATTCCCTGGCCAGACTTATCAAAAAGAAAAGAGAAAGGACCCAAATAAATAAAAACATGAATAAAAGAGGAGAGATCACAACCAACACCAAAGAAATACAAATAATTGTAAGAACATATTATAAACAACTATACATCAGCAAATTTGACAATATGGAAGAAATGGATGCATTCCTAGAGACATATAAACTACCAAAACTGAACCAGGAAGAAATAGAAAACCTGAACAGACCCATAACCAGTAAGGAGATTGTAGCAGTCATCCAAAATCTCCAAAGAACAGCCCAGGGCCAGGTGGCTTCCCAGGGGAATTCTACCCAACATTTAAAGAAGAATTAACACCTATTCTCCTGAAACTGTTCCAAAAAATAGAAATGGAAGGAAATTTACAAACTCATTTTATGAGGCCGGCATTACCCTGATCCCAAAACCAGACAAAGACCCCATCAAAAAGGAGATTTACAGACTAATATCCTTGATGAACACAGATGCGAAAATTCTCACAGAAATACTAGCCAATAAGATCCAAAGGTACATTAAAAGGATTATTCACCACGACCAAGTGGGATTTATTCCTGGGCTGCAAGGTTGGTTCAACATCCACTAATCAATCAATGTGATACAATACATTAATAAAAGAAAGAACAAGAACCATATGATCCTCTCAATAGATGCTGAAAAATCATTTGACAAAATACAGCATTCTTTCTTGATCAAAACTCTTAAAAGAGTAGGGATAGAGGGCACATACCTCAATATCATCAAAGCCATCTGTGAAAAACCCACAGCAAGTATCATTCTCAATGGAGAAAACTGAGAGCTTTTCCACTAAGGTCAGGAACACGGCAGGGATGTCCATTATCACCACTGCTATTCAACATAGTAGTAGAAGTCCTAGCCTCAGAAATCAGACAACAAAAAGAAATTAAAGGCATCCAAACAGGCAAAGAAGTCAAACTATCACTCTTTGCAAATGATATGATACTTTATGTGGAAAACCCAAAAGACTCCACTCCAAATCTGCTAGAACTTGTACAGGAATTCAGTCAAGTGTCAGGATGTAAAATCAGTGCACAGAAATCAGTTGCATTTCTATACACCAACAGCAAGACAGAAGAAAGAGAAATTAAGGAGTTGATCCCATTTACAATTGCACCCAAAACGATAAGATACCTAGGAATAAACCTAACCAAAGAGGCAAAGAATCTGTACTCAGAAAACTATAAAGTACTCATGAAAGAAATTGAGGAAGACACAAAGAAATGGAAAAATGTTCCTTGCTCATGGATTGGAAGAACAAATACTGTGAAAATGTCTATGCTACCTAAAGCAATCTACATATTTAATGCAATCCCTGTCAAAGTACCATCAATGTTTTTCAAAGAAATGGAACAAATAATCCTAAAATTTATATGGAATCAGAAAAGATCTCAAATAGCCAGAGGAATGTTGAAAAAGAGCCAAAGTTGGTGGCATCACATTTCCAGACTTCAAGCTCTATTACAAAGCTGTTATCATCAAGACAGTATAATACTGGCACAAAAACAGACATATAGATCAATGGAACAGAACAGAGAGCCCAGAAATAGACCCTCAACTCTATGGTCAACTAATCTTTGACAAAGCAGGAAAAAATGTCCAATGGAAAAAGTCTCTTCAACAAATGGTGTTGGGAAAATTGGACAGCCACACGCAGAAAAATGAAACTGGACCCTTTTCTTACACCACACACAAAAATACAGTCAAAATGGATGAAGGACCTCAATGTGAGACAGGAATCCATCAAAATCCTTGAGGAGAACACAGGCAGCAACCTCTTCAACCTCAGCTGCAGCAACTTCTTCCTACAAACATTGCCAAAGGCAAGGGAAGCAAGGGCAAAAATGAGCTATTGGGACTTCATCAAGATAAAGTTTTTGCACAGCCAAGGAAACAGTCAACAAAACCAAAAAACAACTGACAGAATGGGAAAAGATATTTGCAATATCTTTGACATATCAGATAAAGGGCTATGTCAAAAAAATTTGACATATCAGATAAAGGGCTAGTATCCAAAATCTATAAAGATCTGCAAAGAAGACATCCAGATGGCCAACAGACACATGAAAATGTGCTCCACATCACTCGGCATCAGGGAAATACAGATCAAAACCACAATGAGATACCACCTCACACCAGTCAGAATGGCTAAAATTAACAAGTCAGGAAACAACAGATGCTGGCGAGGATGCGGAGAAAGGGGAACCCTCCTACACTATTGGTGGGAAAGTAAGCTGCTGCAGCCACTCTGGAAAACAGTATGGAGGTTCCTCAAAAAGTTGAAAACAGAGCTACCCTATGACCCAGCAATTGCACTATAGGTATTTACCCTAAAGATACAAATGTAGTGATCCGAAGGGCCACCTACACCCCAATGTTTATAGCACCAATGTCCACAATAGCCAAACTATGGAAAGAGCTCAGAAGTCCACTGACGGATGGATAAAGAAAGTGTGTATGTGTGTGTGTGTGTGTGTGTGTGTGTGTACACACACACACACACATATATAATGGAATATTACTCAGCCATCAAAAAAAAAGAAATCTTGCCATTTGCAATGATATGGATGGCACTAGAGGGTATTATGCTATGCAAAATTAGTCAAGGGAAAGATGAACCATGAGAGACTGTGGACTCTGGGAACCACACTGAGGGTTTTAGAGGGGAGAGGGGTGGGGTGGGTGGGCCTGGTGGTGGGTATTAAGGAGGGCATGTATAGCATGGAGCACTGGGCATTATATGCAAACAATGAATCATGAAACACTTTATCAAAAACTAACGATGTATTGTATAGTGACCAACACAACACAATAAAAAAATTGTCAGACAAAGAATTATATGATTTCACTCATATGTGGAATTTAAGAAACAAAACAGAGGAGCATGGAGGAAGAGAGGGGTAAAATAAAACCAGATGTAATCAGAGAGGGAGACAAACCATAAGTAGATAGAACTAGAGGGTATTATGCTGAACGAAATAAGTCAATGAGAGAAAGACAATTATCATATGATCTCTCTGATATGAGGAATTTGAGAGACAGGGTGGGGGGTTGTGAGGGGAAGGGAGGGAAAAATGAAACAAGACCAAACCAGAGAGGGAGACAAACCATAAGAGACTCTTAATCTCAGGAAATAAACTGAAGGCTGCTGGGTGGGGGAGGCAGGATGGGGTAATTGGGTGATGGGCATTAAGGAGGACATGTGATATAATAAGCACTGGGTGTCATATACAACTGATGAATCACTGAACTCTACCACTGAAACTAATATATTTTATGTTAATTAATTGAATTTAAATAAAAATAAGACATCACAAGAGAAAAACAGATCAGTATCTCATAAATATAGACATAAAATCTCAGTAATATAACAAAAGGGATTTACAACATGATTAAGAGCACTTATTTCAGAAATGCAAGGTTGATTTCATATCCAAAAACCAAACATTATAACAACTGTATTAACAGAATAAAGGACAAAAATCGACATGATCCTTTCAATAAATGCAAAAGAAGTACCGGCAGAATCTAACACCCTAGATAGAGAAAATCATAAGGAAGTCACTAAAATACTACTAGAATTAATAAAAAAAAGTTGAACAATGTTACACAGTACAAAACCAACATGCAAAATCAACTATATTTCTATACATTAGCAATGAACCATCCAAAAATGAGAGAGAAAAATTCCATTTACAATAGCATCAAAAAATTAAAAAACGAAATACTTAGAAACAAGGCAAGGATATTGGAAGAAAGATATAGTAAAGGGAAATTATTCTGACACTTGCCAAAAATGGTAAGTAAGATTTTATTCTTTCTACTGCAGACTACTGCAAGAGGGGTCAAGACTATCACAATATAACAAGAAGTGGGGTGATGTCAGCATCATGGCAGTATAACACATTCCTCCATTTTGTCCCCCCGCTTTTAAAAAACTAATTGGGCATTCATCCACAAATAAAAGTGCCTTTGTGAGAGTTGTAGGATCCGGCACCGTATGCCAAAGGACCTGGGGGGGGGGGCTCATGTACCTGTGCATCGGTAACAGGCAGAGAAACCTTAAGTATAGGCTGTGCAACCAACATGATCAGTGTTGGTTCCACAGCCCTCTTGGTCGCAGTTGGGGAAAACTTGAAGAGTACTGATTTAAGCAGGTACTCATGGATGAGAGAGAATTTGTAGAAGGCTAGCTTTGCCAAGAGGAAACTTCAGCATGGCACTGGAGCATAAAATATAGATATGAATTTAGATGCACTGGAGAGGGTGAGAGGAACTTTTCCAGCACTAACCGTTCCCCAAGGTAACAGAACATAGGGTTGAACTAAGTTTTTTTTCCCCCCCCAAATCACCACCTTTAATGTGACCCAGCACCCAAAGTCTGGCAGGGTATGATCTTCACTTGTAGTCTGCAGTGATGGCCTTGAGGCTGCCTGCCCACACCAGAGTATTTGGCACAAAGAGCAGCCCTGAGGCCCACTCAATGTTCTCAATAGGCACCAGGAAGCGCTCCAGTGGGACTGCCTCATCCACAGGTGTGGTGGGCATCACAAAGGAGTGGATCTGGATCTGCTGGTGGCAGTTTCTCCCCCAGGGGAAAGGGAGAACAGTGAGTGAGTGCCTGGCTACTCCAGCTACGTGGCAAGCTAATGAAGAAACCCATTTCTCTCCAGCAGCACCCAGAGTATGGAGGCAGGACCTCCAAGACTAGGGGCAGTAAGGAGATCAGTAAAGAGGCCAAGAAAAATGTCACAGGACATTAAAATAACATACTTCCTGAGAGCTGTGCTCAGGACTTAAACAGGAAGTCCACTACAAGCCTCTGGGAGACCCTCACCCAATGCTTCCCTCACCAGTCCCACAATCACCTCCTCCCAGTCTGCGACCACTCTCCTTTACGCATGCTCCCAAGTACAGTAGCAAGAATGAGCTCTAGTTAAAAGTAGCAATCTCAGAATATCTGACCAGGATCTATGGGCAAGGGAGAAACCATAAACTTGAGCTGAAGTGCCATCTTCTAGAAAAGAAAAAGGAAGTTTCCAGTAACCAGCAGGAGAGCTGTAAGACCAGAGAAGACATAAAAATTAAGAATTCTATCACAAGAATGAGTTAGAAGCATGGAGCAGGAGTATCCAGACAAGGTTGGAGAAAACCCCAGATAGCAGAACCACAAATGCTATTTCCTACCTGAGGGTAACTAGTGCAGCAACACAGAAGTTCAGAGAACATAAAGAACCAAGGAAATATGTCAATACCATAAGGTAACAATCATTCTCCAATAACTGAAATGAAAAGGGTAAAACTTTGCAATCTAGCTAATAAAGAATTCAAAATATCTGTTCTGAAAAACTTAAGCTGCCAAAGAAACACAAAGAAAAACAATCAACAAAATCAGGAAAGCACTACATGGACAAAATCTGAAATGTAACAGAGAGACAGAAGTCATAACAAAGAATCAAACAAATTCTAGAGGTAAAGAATGAGTGAGATGAAAAATTCAATAGAAAACATCTACCTCAATGTAATCTAAATGGAAGATATAATAAGTGAGCTAGAGGATAGGAACTTTGAGACAACCCAGAGGACAGCAAAGAGAAAATAATGAAAAATAATCCAAAATCCTGTAAGATCAGTGGGACTCCATCAAACATACAAGTATTAGAATAACTGGGGTTCCAGGAGTAGATAAGTGGGGCAACTAGACAGAAAGCTTATTTAAAGAAATAATAGTGGAAAACTTTCCAAATGTGGAGAGAGACCTGGACATCTAAGTTCATAAAGGTAAGAGGTCACCCTATTATCTCAATGCAAAAAGACCATCTTAAGATACATTATAATAAAACTGTCAAAAATCAAAGATAAAGATAGACTCTTAAAAGCAGCCAGAGGAAAAATACAACTATAAACTACAAAGATATTCCTATTATGCTATGAATGGATTTTGCAGCAGACACCCTGAAGGCCAGAAATGAATGTGGAATAACATATCCAAAGTGTTGAAAGAAAAAACTGCGAGCCAAGAATAGTCTATATGACAGTTATCCTTCAAATATGAAGGAGAAATAAGACATTCTCAGACAAATAAAAGCTAAGGGAGTTCATTACCACTAGACTTGCCATGCAAGAAATTCTAAAAGGAAATGACACTAGTGACATGAAAACCTATGTATATAATACACTGGTATATAATACACTGTATTATACACAGTGTATATTATATACAGTATATAATACACTGGTAAAGGTTAAATGTACAGACTTAGAAAACTAATTCTGTAATAGGATGGTGTGTTAAACACTTAGATACAGTATAAAGGTTAAAAGAAAAGAGTATTAGAAATATAACTACTATAATTTTTTTAACAAAATTTTTTTAACAAAAACACAGCAGAAAAAGGCAAATTGTGACACCAGGAATATAAAAGGGGAGTAAATATGTGGAGTTTTTGTATGAAAAGTTGCTATCACTTTAAAGTTGACTATTTTATCTATAAGATGGTTAATGCAAGCCCCATGGTAACTGCAAAGCAAAAACCTAGAGTAGATTCACAAAAGATACAGAAATAGGAATGGGAACACACAATCCCAAAATACCATCAATTTTAAAATGTAGGCAGACATTTGGGACAATATAGATAGACATAGAGGGTATCATACTAAGTGAAGTAAGTCAGATAAAGATAAATACCATATGGTTTCACTTATACGTGGAATCTAAGAAACAAAAACAGAAAAATGCATAAATAATGAGAACTGGTGGTTGCCAGAGGGGAGGAGGTCAGGGGATAGGTGAAATAAGTGAAGTGGATTAAGAGGGCCAAACTTCCAGTTATAAAATAAATAAGAAACAGGGATGAAAAGTACAACACAGGGAATATAGTTAATAATATCATAATAAGTTTCTATGGTGAGAGATGGAACTATACTTATTGTGGTAAGCATTTCTTAATGTATATAATTGTCACATCACTATGCTGTACACCTGAAACTAATATAATATGGTGTGTCAACTATATCTCAATTAAAACTTACTAATATTTTCTGGGATACATAGACACGTACTTATATATATATATACATATATATATTCTGGGGGAAAATAATAAAAGGAAAAAATAAAAAGGCAGAAATGGAAGGAAAAAGGAACAATGAAATTACAAAACATCTAGAAAGCAATGAATAAAATGGAATTAGTAAAAATTACTCTAACTGTAATAAGTTCACCAGTCAAAAGGCACAGAGTGACTGGATGGATTAAAAATAAAAAAAGACCCAACAATATGCTGCTTACATGAGACTCAATGCAGATTTAAGTACACACACAGGCTTAAAGTGAAGGCATGAAAAAAGATATGCCATGCATATGGAAACCAAAAGAAAGTGGGGATAAATTAAGAAAGTACACCAAAGATGGTTAAAAAAAAAAGATAAATACAGTCATTATATAATAATAAAGTGGTCAATTCACTAAGAATATACAACAATTTTATTTTTTAAAGATTTTTTTTAATTTATTTAACAGACAGAGATCACAAGTAGGCCAGAGAGGCAGGCAGAGAGAGGAAGAGAAGCAGGCTTCCCACTGAGCAGAGAGCCCGATGCGGGGCTCAATCCCAGGACTCTGGGATCATGACCTGAGCAGAAGGCAATACATATGCACATAGGGGTGTGGGTGGCTCAGTTGGTTAAGTATCCGTCCAACTCTTGATTACAGCTCAGTTCATGATCTCAGGATTATGGTATTGAGCCCCACATTGAGCTCTGTGCTCAGCAGGGAGTCTACTTGGGATTCTCTCTCTCTCCCTCTCTCTCTCTACCCCTCCCCCCACTCTCACACTCTCTTTCTCTCTAAAATAAAAATAAATCTTCAAAAAAATAAATATATATGCACACAATATCAGGGTTAGATACTTAGGTATTAAGATACCTAAGTATCTTAATACCAGCAGATCTGAAGGAAAATAATAATACAGTAATAGCAGGCGACTTCAATACACCTCTTTCTAGCAATGGCTAACATCCAGACAGAAATCAACAAGGAAACATGACTTAAACCATACAAGGGTCATAACAGGCATACACAGAACATTCCATCCAACAGCAGCAGAATACACATTCTTCTCAAGTGCGCAAGGAACATTCTCCAGGATACGTCAGATGATAGGACACAAAACCAGTCTTAACAATTTTAGGAAGAAAATCATACCAATTTTCTTTTCCAACCACAGTAGTATGATACTGGAAATCAACAAGCAGAAAGCTGGAAAATCTATAAATATGTGGAAACTAAATAACACACTCCTGAACCAATGGATTAAAGAAAAAAATCAAAAGGAACCAGAAACAGAAGAAAAGACTAAGCCCAAAGTTAGTGGAAGGAAGGAACTAAACAAAGACCAAAGTGGAAATTAATGAAATAGAAACCAGAAAAAGAGAAAAGATCAACAAAACTGATGGCTGGGGTTTTTTTTGAACCAACAAAATTGACAAACCTCTAGCTAGACTAAGGGGAAAAAAAAGGTTCAAATAAAATCAGAAATGAAAGAGGAGACATTACAACTGATACTACAGAAATACACAGGATCATAAGAGACTCTAATAAATAATTATATGACAACAAACTGGATAAAAAGAAATGGATATAATCTTAGAAACATAAAAGCTACCAAGACAGAATCAGGAAGAAATAGAAATTCTGAACTTTCCAAAAATGGGTAAGGAGACTGAATCTGTAACCAAAAACCTCCTAACAAAGAAAAACCTAAAACCAGATGGCTTCATTGGTGAATTATACCAAACATTTAAAGCAAAATTAATGCCAAACCTTCCCAAACTCTTCCAAAAAACCCAAAGGGGAAATACTTCCAAACTCATTTTATAAGGCCAGCATTACCCTGATACCAAATCCAGACAAGAACACAAGAAAACCATAGACCAATTTCCCTGATGAACACAGATGCAAAAATTCTCAAAAAATTATTAGTAAATTAAATTCAACACCACATAAAAATGATCATATACCATGACCAAGCGGAATTTATTCCTGGCATATAAGAATCGTTCAACATATACAACTCAATACATGTGATACACCACATTAATATAATAAAAG
The DNA here is from genome assembly GCA_003697995.1 of Taxidea taxus jeffersonii. Lineage (NCBI taxonomy): Eukaryota > Metazoa > Chordata > Mammalia > Carnivora > Mustelidae > Taxidea > Taxidea taxus. The sequence continues at coordinate 36,709 of ML096452.1, read as the reverse complement.
ATAAAAACTTACATGATACACATTAATATAATAAAAGATAAAAACATAATCAAATCAACAGAGGCAGAAAAAACATTTTACAAAACGTATCATTTCACAATAAAAACCTTCAACAAACTGAGTATAGAAGGACATATTTCAGCATAATAAAGGTCACATATGACAAACCCAAAGGTAACATCATAGTCAATGGTAAAATATTAAAAGCTTTTCCTCTAAGATCAGGAACAAGAAAAGGTGCCCACTGTCACCACCATTATTCATACAGTACTGGAAGTCCTATGCAGAGCAATCCAGCAAGACAATTAAATAAAAGGCATCACAATAGGGGCACGTGGGTGGCTCAGTTGTTAAGCATCTGCCTTCAGCTCAGGTCATGATCCCAGGATCCTGGGATCAAGCCCTGCATCAGGCTCCCTACTCAGTGGGAAGCCTGCTTCTCCCTCTCCAACTCCACATGCTTGTTTTCCCTCTCTCACTGTGTCTCTCTGACAAATACATAAAATCTTTTTTAAAAAAGGCATCACAATTAGAAAAGGAAAACTAAAACTGGCATCATCTGATATGCCAATATGATATCAATATATCATATGATAATATATACAGAAAATCCTAGACTCAACCATAAAATTGTTGAACTAATCAACAAAGGTAATGAAGTTGTAGGACATAAAATCAACATACAGAAATCAGTTAAATCTCTATATACTAACAATAAAATATCCAAAATAAGTAATAATGAAAACTATCCCTATCACAATACCATCAAAAATAACAAAATACTTACGAATAAATTTAACCAAGGTAAAAGATCTCTGCAATGAAGACTTCAAGACATTGATGGAAGAAATTAAAGACACAACAAATATAAATATCCCATATTCATGGATCAGAAGAACTAATATTGTTAAAATGGCCATACTACCCAAATCCATCTACAGATTCAATGTACTGTCTTTCAAAATTCCAATGGCATTTTCATAGAAATAGAAAAAACAATCTTAAAATTTCTATGGAACCACAGAAGACCCCAAACTGATAAAGCAATTCTGAGAAAGAACAAAGCCAGAGGAATCACAGTTCCTGATTTCAAACTACACTATAAAGCTGTAGTAATTAAAGCAGTATGGTACTGGCCTAAATAAACATAGACACATGAACCAGTGAAACAGAACAGAGATCGCAGAAACAAACTCCCACATATACAGTTGACTAAGATGTTACAAGACAGCCAAGAATACTCACTAGAGAAAAGATAGTCTCTTCAACAAATAGTGCTAGGAAAACTGGATACCACATGCAGAAAACTAAAATTGGATTCCTTACAACACCTCCCAAAAAATAGCTTAAAATGTATTAAAGACTATAATTCCAAGAGTAAAACTATTAAATTCCTAGAAGAAAACACAGAGAAGGTTTCTGACACTCATCTTTAAGCAAAACTCAACAAGTAGAACTACATCAAACTAAAAAGCTTCTGCCCAGCAAAATAAACAATAAACAAAATGAAAAGGTAATCTACAGAATGGAAGAAAATATTTATAAACCATATACTAGATAAGGGGTTAATATCTAAAATAAGGAATCCATACAACTCAGTTAACAACAACAACAAAAAACACTATTAAACATGGGCAAAGGAACTGAATAGACACTTTTCCAAAGAAGACATCCAGATGGCCAACAGACACATGAAATGAATCTCAACATCACTAATCTTCAGGGACAGGCAAATCAAAGCCACAATGAGATACTGTGGATATCACACCTGTTTGAATAGCTATCATCAAGAAGACAAGAAATCACAAGTGTCGGTGAGGATGTGGAGAGAAGGAAACCCTTATGCACTGTTGGTGGGAATATAAATTGGTTCAGCCACTATGGAAAATAGTATAAAGGTTCCTCAAAAAATTAAAAATACAGGGTGTCTGGCTGGCTCCGTCGGTGAAGTGGTTGCTTTCCGCTCAGATCATGATCTCAGGGTCCTAGGATCGAGCCCCGCATCGGGTTCCCTGCTCAGCAGGGAGCCTGCTTCTCCCTCTCCCTCTGCTGCTCCCCCTGCTTGTGCATGCCCTGTCAAATAAGTAAATAAAATGTTTTTTAAAAATTAAAGATATAACTACAATATGATCTAGCAATTCTAATTCTACATACCCAAAGGAAATGAAAACAGGGTACTAAAAAAACATCTGCATGCCCATGCTTAATGTACCATTATTCACAACAGCCAAGATATGAAAACAACCTAGGTGTCCATCAATGGATAAATGGCTAAAAAGATGAAGTATATATACATGCAACAGAATATTACTGAGTCACAAAAAAGAATGATATCCTGTCATTTGTGACAACACAGATGGATCATGAGGACACTATGCTTAGTGCTATAAGCCAGACAAAGACATGTATTATATATTACTTATATGTAATATAAGAATCTAAAACTGCCAGATTTGTAGCAACAGAGAATAGAATGGTGGTTACCAGGTGCTGGGAGATGGACAAAGAGGGGAGGTGTTGTTAAAGGGTACAAAATTGCAACTAGAAGATGAATAAATTCTGGAGATGCAGTATACAGCACCAACTATACTAAAAAATACTGTATTATATACTTCAATATTGCTAAGAAACTAGATCTTAAATGTTCTCACCACAAAGAAGAAATGACAATTTATATGATATGATACTGGTGTTAGCTAAAAGCTAAAGTGGCAATCATATTGCAATATATAAATATATCAACGTGTTGTACACCTTAAACTCACATGATGTTTATGTAAACTGTATCTCAATAAATAAAAACACAAGGACAAAGAGGGATTTATTAGCCAATAAGCAGAGTAAAGGGGTAGTCAGTAGAGGAAAAATTACTGAGGAAAAAAATCAAGGGTAAGGTTCTATCCTTTTATTTATTTTAGGACTAAACTACCCTAAAATAATCTTCCTAAAAGCAAGCTAAGGACTTATACATCAAAGGCAGAGGATGAGGAACCTGATCAGCTATCAAGGGTGATCAGATATCAAGGGTAGGAGATTAACTTAAGACTGGCTCAGGGAGACCTGGAACACAGCCCAAGAATCAGGCCTAGTCAAATAGAGGGCTCAGAGGAGATGGTCCAACACTTGGTCAAGCAGTCTTTGGTATGTAAGATCTGTATGCCAAAAGCTACAAAACATCATTGAAAAAAATTAAAGAAGACCCAAATAAATGAAAAAAATTAAAGAAGACCCAAATAAATGAAAAAAATCTCATCTTCAAGAATCAGAAGTTTAGTATTATTGAAATTGGCAATATTTCCCAAACTGGTTGCACAACTCTGAATATATTAAAAATCACTGGATAGTATACTTCAAATGGGTGAATTGTATGGTCTACGATTTTTATCTCAATAAAGTTGTTAAAAAAATCAAGCTGTTAAAAATCAAAGAGAGATGATTAGGAATGCTTTTGCTACATTTTAATTTGATTATCTCAGTAATTCTAAAAATAAATCATTTAAAAGAAATTGACTTAGAAGTTTCATTTTCTGGGAACTTCATGCATTTGCAATAAAAATACAATAGTCGGCTGATTCACTTTTGGGTGAAATAAATAAATTTGGTAATAAAAACAGAAAAGAAATATTAGTTTATTCAACTGATTCTCTAGTCTGCATCTAGACATACAATTAAAACTAAAATCAATGAGAGGAAATTACTTCAAATAGCTAAGAGACAAACATATCAAGAACTACATGTTTCTCCCTTTTAAGCTCAGCATCACTGCTTATTAGGGAAATACAAATCAAAACTACAAAGAGATACCACCTCACACCAGTTAGAATGGCTAAAATTAACACAGGAAACAACATGTGTTGGAGAGGATGTGGAAAAAGGGGAACCCTCATATACTGTTGGTGGGAATGTAAGTTGGTGCAGCCACTCTGGAAAACAGTATGGAGGTTCCTCAAAAAGTTAAACATAGAACCACCTTATTTTTTTACTTTTTTAAATATTTTATTTATTTATTTATTTACAGACAGAGATCACAAGTAGGCAGAGAAGCAGGCAGAGAGAGAGGGGGGAACCAGGCTCGCTGCTGAGCAAAGAGCCCGATGCAGGGCTCGATCCCAGGACCCTGGGATCACGACCCGAGCCAAAGGCAGAGGCTTTAACCCACTGAGCCACCCAGGTGCCGCAGAACTACCTTATGATCCAGTAATTATACTACTAAGTATTTACCTGAAGAATACAAAAATACATATTTGATGGGAGATATGCTATAAACACCAATGTTTATAGCAGCATTATCTACTATAGCCAAATTATGAAAAGAGCCCAAATGTCCATCAACTGATGAATGGATGTAGAACAGGGTATATATGTATATATATATATACACGCACACACGGACACGCACACACACAATGAAATATTACTCAGCCATCAAAAAGAATGAAATGTTGCCATTTGCAATGATGCGGATACAGCTAGAGATTATACTGCCAAGCAAAATAAGTCAGAGAAGGGCAAATGCCATATGATTTCACTTGTATGTGAAATTTAAGAAACAAAACAAATGAACAAATGGGAAAAAAAAAGAAACAGAGAGGCAAACCAAGAAACAGACTCTTAACTGGAGAGAACTCAGTGATGGTGACCAGAGGGGAGGTGGGGTGGGAGACTGTTTCATAGGTGGTGGGGATGCAGGAGGACACTTGTGGTGAGCACCGGGTGCAGTATGGAACTGCTGAATCACTGTACTGTACATCTGAAACTAATATTACACTGCATGTTAACCAACTGGAATGAAAATAAAAGTTTTTTTAAAAATGTTTCTCCCTTTTGATTATTAACCTCATTCCTGGGACTTAATCTCAAGAAAATAAGAAAAATAGGTACAAAATCATTTATAGCAGTACTGGTATTATAACACAAACCTCTAAATCAGTGCTACCTAACGAATGTTTGCTAATGCTTCAACCAAGTCCCTCAGCACAGAGTTCAGTTCACCTGACATATTCATAACAAGATGTTCTCAGTGAAGGAAGCACAGCACTGACTTATATGCCGGTGCAAGCTCTTTGGTTATAAAACAATATGCAGAGTAACACTGCTCTTAAGAACCAAAGTGTCCAAAATAAGGATGATTCTAACCTATAATATAACCCAATGAAATACTGTATGAGCATAAAGTAGATTAATGATAGTTAACAACAATTCAGCTCTTAGTATGTGCTAGGCACTGTACAAGATGCTTTACATACATTATCTCCTTTATCCTGGTGACCTTAGGTTCTACCATCTCCTTTATGCAGATGAGGAAACAAAGCTCAAAGAAATTAGAGGATTGACCAAGGACTACCAGCAGGCTGAAAGTGAAATCAGGACTCAAACACAGGCAAATATGACTCCAAATCTTGGTCACTATATTATATTGCCTCAGCAAAACTGAATATAAGCTATTATTACACACACACACACACACACACACACACACATATATATATATATATATATCTTAAAAAAGTGGAAATGAATCTTTAGGATGCTGGGATCAAGAGTATTTTTTTCTTAAATATCCTTACAGCTTGTTCCCGTGCTAATAATAAATGTACAAGTGATTCAAATAGTAAATCCAAGATTATAAGTAAATTGACATTTATGAAATTTAAAAATGTCTCAGTTAAATATCTTATAGAACAATATAATAATTTTCATTCAATTTTATACAAGTTATTGTCTGAGATATTCCCCTTAGAAAGAGTGGTTCTCAAACTTGAATATGCATTCGAATCCTCTGGAAGGCTTGTGAAAACACAGATTGCTGGGTCCCACTCGCAGAGTTTCTGCTTCAATAGCTCTGGGGTGGGTCCTGAAAACTTGCAATCCTAACAGGTTCCCAAGGGATGCTGATGCTACTAGCTCAGGGACTACATTTTGAGAACCAGTGCTTTTAAAAAACTAGCATCATCCTAAATCTAAATACAATTGCATAGTCAATTAAAAAATAAATGATACATTTCTCTGGATTATTTTAACTAAAGAGCTTGACAAAACATAGACTGACAGAATTTATATCACAGCTCATTATTTGAAGAGTACAAGAGTTTTTTTGGACCAATTCTTTCTCTTAATCAAGTGCTACAAACTTTCTGAGGAAGTCAAAAATTTATACTTTATGTACATACTGATAACATCAGCTATCTACTTATCTCCAGCCAAAACTACTTTATTCTTAATTGCTGAACTGTTGCAAGAGTCTCAGAAATTATTCTTGCTAAGCCAACAAACAAATTAGAATGAAAAACAGTCATAAGTACTAAGAAAAATCATTCATACAGGAGTCAGTATCATGGATAGGTAATATCCATATCTTAGCTGACAATTAGTTTCCAAAAGTAAGATTCAGGAAGTACTACTTCAGCCTTTCTTGAATAATGTGACCCCAATCAAGTAATCTATTATCATTTTTGCATGTGGACTATGCCATGAAACATACCTATGTTTCTGACCATGATTCCTTTCAGTTCATCCACTTGGGCTTGAGTCTCCACCACTTTGTCTATGCCCTTATTCTCAGAGTGATGCTTCTATAAGAAAACAAGATTTAACTTACCCAGACATCATTTACAACAGAAAAACAAAAAGAAGAGGAATGACAGTAAGGAATGCTATTAAATTATGCCTGTACTACTACAAAAGATACATGCCATTTCACTTAAAAATTGTTATCAGGCCTAGGGAAAAATATAGGAAGCATAAAAAAATGTTACTATGTAATTGTTATAGTATAAAAGTATCACCTTATTTTAAATAAAATAAAAGTAAATGTATTATATCAATATGTACATATACTTGAGACTCTTGGGGCAGAAGTACAGGTTCATATAATCTGTGCTCAGACAAAAAAGGAGTAAAGACCATAGTTGGTGCAGGGAGAACAAGACAGGGAAAAGCACACTAAATTGTTCCCCACTTCTTGGGTATGATGAGGAGACGCTGCCCCACCTTCTGAGCATCTATTCTTCTATCTGTTGGAATCAGAGCAGGCATCCTATTTTCATTGGGTTCTAATAGGATCTAGAAATCTAAGACATTGCTAATAGTACATATTTTGAAACTATTATCCATAGGTATCAATCAAGTCTCTAATACACAATATTCTAATCACTTCACTGTGCTAAATGCTTCAAAGAGAGAACATTATTTAATCTACCCAAAAACTCCATGATGAAGATGCTCTTATTATTATCTCCATCTGTAGATGACAATCCTGGCACAGATTTGTTCAGAGGGCCACACATACATACGAAGCCAATGACAACCTGGCTAAGCTGAAAGTTTTGCTGCCAGCTCACCCTTTACCTTTGACTATATATTGGTATATTTTTGGTTGGTGATGTTTTGTTTTGGTTTTTCTTTTAAAGATTTCATTTATTTATTTGAGAGAGAGAAAGAAAGTACACACATGAGCAAAAGGGAGGAGGAGAGGGAGAGGGAGAAGCAGACGCCGCACAGAGCAGTTAGCCTGAAGCAGGGCTCCATCCCAGAACTCTAGGATCATGACCTGAGCTAAACGCAGAACTTAACCAACTGAGCCAGTCAGGCGCCCTTTGGTTGGTGATGTTTTACTGTTTCACATATATGAATGTTTTCTAGTGAGAAGTATGAAACAAATGAACTGACTGAATAAAGATTTATAACTATTTAAAGGAACTTCATCCCCAGAAGAATGCATATTTAGAAGTGTAACACTCAGGGCACCTGGGTGGCTCAGTCGTTTAAGCGTCTGCCTTCGGCTCAAGTCATGATCCTGGAGCCCTGGGACTGAGTCCCACGTGGGGCTCCCTGCTTAGCGGGGAGTCTGCTTCTCCCTCTGACCCTCCACTTCTCATGTTCTCTCTCTCTCTCTCAAATAAATAAATAAAATATTTTAAAAAAAGAAGTGTAACTCTCAAAAAGTATTAAAAAGAACACATGAAGAAGTGAAAAGTAAAGCATTCAATTACAATAATTCTTTTTTTCTCATTCACAATACAATCATAGATAGAACATATGTCTCTTTGCACTCAAATTGTTTCATGGCTAAAAGGGAAGCATTTTTAAAGGTCTCAACATCATTAGTCATCAGGGAAATGCAAATTAAAACCACAATGAGATATCACTACACACCCACTAGGATGACTAAAATTAAAAAGACAGACCATAGCAAGCGTTGGCGAGAATGTAGAAACACTAGAACTGCTGGTGGGAATATAAATGGCACAACCGATTTAGAAAAAAGTCTGATAATTTATTACAAATTGTGGTACATGCATACAACACTACTCAGCAAAAAAGGGAACTACTGATTTACACAACATGAACGAATATCAAAAGTCTTACACAGAGCATGCAGGACACAAAAGAGTATGTAATGCATACTTCCATTTATAGGAAATTCTAGAAAAGACAAAACTAATTCATAGTGACAGAAAAGAGAGAGAGGAGTGGTTGCCTGGGGCAGAGTGTTGGGAAGGCGAATGACTGCAAAGGGACATCAGGAACTTTCAGGGTCATGGAGATGTATTTTGAAAAGGTTGGTATTTCACTGGTGTATACATATGCAGAACTTCACTGAGATGACGGTTTGGTATTCATACAGATGAGCAGACTTTCAAATGACTAAGTTAAGCTGTTCAAAAATTACAGTTGCCTTGGGGTGCCAGGGTGGTTCAGTCATTAGGCATCTGACTCTTGATTTCCAGCTCAGGTCTTGAACTCAGGGTCATGAGACTGAGCCCTGCATTGGGTTCCATGCTGAGTGTGGAGCCTGCTTGAGAGTCTCGCTGTGTCCCTCCCCCGACTTCCCCTTTCCTTCCCCTGCCACATGCATACTCTCTCTCACTCAAAAACAAAAAACAAAAAACAAAAAAAACAAAAAAAAAACTACAGTTGCCTCATGGGAGGACAGAAGGTTAATGTACCAGTTAAGAGGCCATTTGGCATACTGAATGGATTTATGCATTAGATGGGTAGCTCAAGTAGATGATCTTTAATGTCTTCCCCCATTCCTAGATACTTTGAACACTACATAGATAATATCACTAATTATTTAATTTTTTTCTATCTGGGAAGTTTTATTATGTTGCCATTTAATAGCACAATCAGAAAAATGTATTTGCAGGTCAGCGACCTCTCTATTCGAAGTGCCTGCAGGTCATAAAGAAGGTATGAATCAAAATACTATATCCTGAAAAAGACCTTACCAACTGTGCAGCCAAGACACTTGAGAACTCGCTATTCATGGCATATGGGAGTGCTGTCTGTGCTCTTGAACCATATGTAGTCTGGAACCTCTTCTTTATCTCATTCAGAAAATTAAATGCTCGAGAACGTTCAAAATCCTGAAAAGAGACCAACACAGAGTTCACATCAGAAAGCAAACAAAAATGATACGATTAACAACAACCATAAGAACAGCTAACACTTACTGAGCAATGATTCCATGAGGAAGAACTAGCACTGACCTCATTTTACAATAAGAGAACAAAGGCTCTTAAAAGGTAACTTGCCAAAGGTCAAACAACTAATAAAAGAAAGAACTGAAAGTCCAATCCAAATATATTTATTTGACTACTGCCAACTAAAGATAACAGTATCTAGATTAGTTGGGTTGAAGAGTAAGAGTCGGGTTTTACTTACTCCATATCTTTCACAGGATCTATGAGAAGGCCCAATACAATAAGATGCTTAATAAATCCATAATAACAGTATGGTCTTTCACACACAAAGATAATACTACTGATACATACTTTGAATTGAGTTTTTTGAATAGTGATGGTATACTTGAAAAGATTAAGTGAAGTACTCTTGTCTGGTCCCAGTCAAGAAATAGAAAACTCAACTCTGATGAACACAAATTTAGTTATATTTCTTATCTATTTCAAGCCTTTTCACATCAGTCATTTCAGATATAGCTGGATTTTTAAAATAATTTTAGAAAACACTGTGAAACTAGGTATGAAAATCATTGTGATGATCACTATGGTTGACACTCCTCTGCATTTCACCCAAGATGATTAGTCTGACCTAAGGGTTCTTACACTGGGGTCAGTGATCCAAATTCAAGGGGTCCATGTACTTGAGTAGAAGAAAAATCACATTAAGTTTTAACTTAAGTTTCAAATCGAGTGTAGGTAACAAGCCAGAATAGTACCAAACAGTACTTGTGACTGTCACCAATAGAAATCTTTTCTTCACATACCATCAGTTACAGATATCTCAAAATATCATTTATACTCTTCACTTCAAAATTATTAGTTATCAGACCTATGACTAGATCTTGTCATTTAATGTAATTCATAAAAAAGCATATATATTACTATATCAATTTTTAAAATACTATACTTCAATATAACTGGTTTTGTTTATAGTCATGTATTTCATACATTTCAAAACATCCTGGGAGAGGCCCATGAGTGTCGAAGGGGTCTGTGACTCAATAAAGGTTAAAAACGCTGACCTATGGTAATCATGTCAATTCCATGCCTCTTGTCGTTGCTCAATTTAGAAATAAGTATATAACCTGATCCTAGCCAATAAGACATGAAAAGAAGTTCACTTTGAAGGAGGGGGAGAGGATCATGTGCTTCTGAGAACTTTCCTCATTCTTACAATAAGATTTGAAAAGACACAGTTCCTCTTCTCTGGACTTAAATAAGAAAGCATGTGGCTCCATGCAACCATAGGGGAATGTACTAGGAGGAAGCTGACACTAAGGATAGCAGACAAAATGACCTTAATGGCACTGTTAAGTTACAGAGCATTTTGGTCTAGAACCTAGAATCTACAAATACTCAAAAAACAATTTACCAATGTGAACTACAGGTTTACAAAGTTGATCATGACATATCATGATTTTGTTTTCCAAAGGCTTATATACATTAAATTCACTATTCACATGAGCACTGGGTATTATATAAAACTAATGAATCACTGAACATTCCATCAAAAACTAATGATGTACTGCATGTTGGCTAATTGAATTTAGATTTTAAAATTCAGTATTGAATAAAATAACCTATTTAATATTTCAGATAAATAAATTTTGAGAGGATTTGATATCAAAGGGTCATGACTATGAAGACCAATTCTCACTACACAATAGGAGAAATGCAGAAATTGCAAGAGGTTAAGCTAAACCTCTCTACCGAAAATGAGCTGATTTGCATATACCCAGACATCAACTCTTCTTGTCATTTACTGCTCCATATGATAAATGCAAAGCACAGAAAAAATTTCTAGCTATGGACAGTTATAATCATATCAACTTTACCAACTAAAGATACAGATAATTAAGAACTGACCTCATTAATAGTACACATAGTTAAATAGCAACATGTCTTCAAGTTACTTACATCATCAGTGATACAAAGATATACAATCCTGTCTTGGCAGATGTAATGAAACAAATAACTGTAGGATAAAAGATATAAAACTTACTGTGGTTATAAGCAGTATCTCTTTCATTTCCATCTTCTATCTATGTATAAGCAAATTTAGTACTACCAATGTGACCATATCATTTACAGATACTATCTATTCTCCCTCTCCTGCTCCCCTATATACCTGTTTCTCTCAAGTCAAACTGGTAAGAATATATAAGACATTAAAAGAAAGTCTCTACCCTAAGTAGCACAACAGTATGCATATTACCCATTAAAATGGTAGCTGCAAAAGCATAACTGGACTCTTAGGGCCTCTACAAGAGATGACATCTTGGGAGGGACATGTAATTAAGATTAACTTCCAATGAGCCATTCGTCTTCCTTGCCTTCTTTTAAGATCTCAGAGCAATCACTTATTCTACCAAACACTCAACACTAGCATTTGGCATCTACTTTGAGCCAGTTACTGGGTTGGGTGCCGAGGATACAAATAAGCAAAGCCATCAGTCCCTGCCTTCAGAAAGATCACAGTGCGGGGAATTACCAAGCAGCCTGGTAAAACAGGAGGAGGAATAAAAGGCCATATGGTGCTCTGGCAACAGAAAGGAGACACCTAACAGAGTTTAACAAAGGGTAATGGGAAAGACATCCTGGAGCAAGTGATACCTGAGTCAAGACCTGAAGAATAAGTAAGAGATGGCAAGGTAAAGAGCAGATAAAGAATGTTCCAGAGGGTAAAACCAACAAGCATAAAGGCCTGGAGATTTAAAAAAAAAAAAAGCACATAATGGGTTTAGTACAGTCAAATGAGCTCACATGACTAGAGTGTGAAATAGAAGAAGAAACAGAACAGAACCTGATTAACTGGCTACTGGAAATGAAGCAGAGGGATAACTCAATTTTGCCTCCCAGATTTCTACCTTGGACAACTGGAGAGATAGGAGTACTGCTGACTTACACTTTTAACGTTCATATGAAGGCGTGATATGAATTATAAGGACGTATGGGAACTCAGGCAAAATGTCTTCCTCCACTACTCTAAAACTGTTCACGTCAACTCCATCAATAAGTTCTGCACCACCATATCCAGTGGTTCTCTCTGAAACACGATATTGTTGACCACTTCCTTCTGAAAAGTGTTTTCTCTCCACTGGATTTCCCAACACCAGGCTTGCCTGGTTCATGTGACAGTCTCTTTCCCTCTCTATTGATGTTTTCCAACATCCCCAGCTCCATGCTCTTCTCACACACCGTCCCTGGATGGTGGCATCCGTTGCCATATCCCGTTGTTTTTATCAGTTATCACAATTACGATAATTCCCAAATCTAGACCTGACCTACTTCCTGAGCTCCAGGCCTACATACACCACTGTCTACTAGACACATCGACCTGGACATATAATAGACAACTTAAATACAGTGTCCAAAAAGGAAGTCATCATTTTCTCCAGAAAATTTGTACCCTATTGAGTAACTTGGTGCAAAGACCACAAAAAGTCACAAGGCATGGTCCCACCGCCAAGGAGTCTACAGTCAGGGGACAGAGACAAAAAGTAAAGATTGCAGTTATAATACAGTGTGGTAAGTGTTACAGTATGAATAAACAAAGGGTGCTATGAAGATAAGCAAAAAGAGGGCAGCTGGCCTGGTCTTGGAGTTCAGGCTTTCTAGAAAAGGAAATATCTAAGCTCAGAAAGGCAAAGTCAGATTTTTAAAAAAGATACAAGTAAAAGGTAATGACTACTGCAAAGAATAGAAAAGAGAAAGAACCCAGCATTGAAATGCAAATAGCTAAGCATGGCTGGAGACCAAAACTGAAAGCTAAAGTAGTGAGATAGGGGGCCAGAGAAGGAAGCAGGGGCACATATTGAAAAGTCTCCGGAGTCATTAAGAAACTTTACCGTGTGAGTTGAGGGAAATCAGAGGGGGAGACAAACCATGAGAGACTGTGGACTCTGAGATACAAACTGAGGCTTTTGGAGGGGTGGGGGTGGGGGGTTGGGGGAGCCTGGTGGTAGGTATTAAGGAGGGCACAGATTGCATGGAGCACGGGATGTGGTGCATAAACAATGAATCTTGGAAAACCGAAAAAAAAATTAACTTAAATTAAAAAAAAAAAAGGAAACTTTACCCAGACTGCCCAGAGTAACTGCTGAAAAAAAGGGATGTGATCAGAATTACCCTTTTAGAAGGATTAAATAATAATGAAGACAGTATCTTATTTGGGACCTGTAAAATGAGCAAAAGCTTACCAGGGGGCTGGGAGGGGAGAGACAGTCCAAAAGAATGAAAGAAATACATAACAAAGCTTGAAATAATAGAGCTAGGTCAGAGAATGGCAAGGACTCCTATACAGATAAGTGTAGAAAGGTCAGGAATGGATAAAATTATGAGGGTAGAGTTTGGACTTTACTCTAAAAGCAATGGGTTTTAAGCAAGAAAGTTTAATCATAGGAATGTCAAATACAGATTTAAGGAGGGAGCAACTAGAAGCTGCAAAGCAAGTTAGGAGGAGGCTATTAAAAATGAAAACCAATGAAGGTCTAAACTAAACACTATGACAAGTGGGGACAGAGGAAAGGGAATGGATTGAAAAATTTCTTGCAGGACAATGGCAAGGATTTGGCGAGGAAGTCAAATATGGTTCTTCAGTGTTAGGCTTAGCTAACTGAATGGGGGGCGATGTTAGAGAAGAAAGAAGCATCAAGAGGAAGATCGGATTTCAGGAGGGAAATGGTTGTCTTACAGTAAAATGGACATTTTCTTTCAGTGTACAATAATAAGAGATATTTTTAATCAAGATGATGAAATATGGTTATAGGAAAGAAACCAAGGCAGAAGGTTAAAAGGAAAAACTGGGTGATGGAGCCTCACTCCAGAAGATACTGGGCAGGACTGGATCAGGATGCAGGTGGAGAGGCACGAGAGATGGACAATGTTGCCTTCTTGTGCTATAACCACACTTTTACTGGATTACATACTCTAGCTTCCCTTGTAGCTAGATATGACTATGTGACTAATTTCTGGCTGATAAAATGTGAGTGGAAGGTATATTCCCACTTCCCAATCTTGCCTCTAAAAGGACTAAATGTGCTTTCCCTGGGCATTTTCCTGGGAACTGACTGGGAACACAGTGACCATAAGCCTAGTAAGTTTTTGAAAACGCCTTAAGCCATACTCACAAGAAGCTGGAATTATTTGACCCCTAAGACGTCTAGACCTCCAAACTATACCAGCAGGCAATAGACTAGCAAACCTGCACAGTTCCAAAAGATGACACCCTAACACCCATTTTGGATGTGGCCAGATGATAATGGACAAGGAAGAGCCTCCTGGAGAACAAAGCCAGGATTCAGGGAGAAAAAAAACAAGGGAGTTCCTCCAATGAACCAGAACCACTAACCACTCCAGGATCAGAATAGGGAGTCTTTTTTTAAAAAGATTTTATTTATTTATTTAATAGACAGAGATCACAAGTAGGCAGAGAGGCAGGCAGAGAGAGAGGAGGAAGCAGGCTGCCCACAGAGCAGAGAGCCCGATGCAGGGCTCGATCCCACGACCCTGGGATCATGACCTGAGCCGAAGGCAGTGGCTTTAACCCACTGAGCCGCCCAGGTGCCCGGAATAGGGAGTCTTTGAAATTGCTGTGAAGTAGTTACTGGAACACTGCTAGGAAGCAGTGACTTGTACATGTTTCTCATTCTTCCCTTTTCTAAATGTGAGTTTGTGACTTCAATGCTGGTGATGTTTTCCTACTTCTACCACTGTCTATTGGGTTGGGCAGGGGGAGCAGGAAGAATATATGACTTCTCTTCATGGTAACTCACAGGAGCCACTCCTGGGCCTCATGGAGAAGACTGTGTGTCACCCAGACTCTCTGAACTGGACAGTGATCAGAGAAGTTTTTGGAGCCATCTCCTACAGAGAGGATATGTGCTCTTTGTTTGAGAAGAAGAGTACACCCAGATGTTTGAGTGGCCCAAAAGAGTAGAATGGAAGATTGCAAGTTGTCTCCTAATATCCTGTAACTTCTTCTAGAGTAATAGAATTTTAGCTGAACATACAGCTGCACAGCTATGACAAATTCTAGCCTCCCTTCCAGCTAGGTTAGCTACATAACTATGTAGAGAAAAATAAAATGTAAGCCAAAACTTGAACAATAAAATATCACCCCACTTCTGGCCTTGCCTTTAAAAATACCGGGCACAGGATGTTAACAAAAACTAAAGGAGCTGCCTTGGCCAGAGCTAACTGAAGACACCAACTGAAAATGACAGAGCCACCCCAGCAGCCTGGAAGTACTCCTCTCTGGGCTACCTCATTTAAGTGACACTGTATTTTGGGTATCTCTCTTTCGGTAGTTTAGACTAGACTAGATCCTAAATTATACAAGGAGCTAGCTTTGGAAAGTAATAAGAACCTCCTTCTGAGATAGTAACTAAGGAAATTAGAATAGGTTAAATAACAAAAGGTTTTTAAGTATTGATGAGGAATGTTGAGGCACTTTTTATCTGATAGCTAAGATTTCCCACCTATGCCCCCTCAATCCATTCTCCAACCAGCCACCAGAGTGATCTTTCTAAAGTGAAACCTGACCATGTCACACCCCAGCTGAAAACCTCCAATGCCTGCCCAAAGGGTAAAGTCAATCTCTTAACATGGCTTATGAGACCCTATATGATTACTCTTTTTCCTGTCTCTCCAGCTTTATTTTCACCAGGCTGGGCACCAATCACAGAATGCCATGTGCACTTCCCTAACCCTAACTTCCCCACCCGCTGCTCCTTCGAGCTCCTTCGAGCACCGCCTTCGGCCATCTACTACAGTTATCTATGCACTTGACTGTCTCCTGCATTAAACTGTAACCTCTATGAGGGCAGATACTGTGTAACTTCTTGTTGTATCCCCAGCACCAAGCACAGTACCCAGCAACAGTCAAGTGTTCAATGAGTATTCACTGAAAGAATGAACAAAGGAACATGACATCTTTTATCTGTATCATGTTGCACATACCCTAAAGCTCTACAGCAAAGTTATTTTTTACAAGTAACATTACCATATCTTTCTTTAAAATATTAGTATCACTTTGATGATAAAAAATAATTTAAATTCAAATTTATAATGAGTAGAACAGATGACTGTCTAAGCTGGTAAAGGTTACTGTTCTGTCAGCTTATTTAAATTACCTACCAAGAACCTTTTTTTCTAGTTTTCTATCATTCTGATGATAACACAGTTTACTTCTTTCACCCTCTACCCATGCAGAGCAGAACTCACTTGCCATGTGAGTATGTTAGTTTGTTGTTTTCCGAAGGTATCTTAGCCAGAATCTGCTCTGTCACCTCCAGGAAGTTTCCTCCACACCAAGCATGTTTGGCAAGGATAGTCGTTCCCCTGGCAACAACTGCAAAAAGAATGGCCATGGCTTCAATCTATCAAAAGGAAAAAAGACACACAAAACTTAGAATACTTCTTTGACAAGATCTTTCAAAAGAAAACTATCATTTACTGACATCTACCTGAAGACAGTATTTTTTTCAATATTCACTTATTTTTTAATTGAAGTATATTTCACATACAATGTTACATTAGTTTCAGGGTATACAACACAGTGATCTGACAAGTCTACAATTTATGCTATGCCTACCACAGGTGTAGTTACCATCTGTCACCATGCAGAACTATTACAACACATTGACTATATTCCCTATGGTGTACCTTTTATCCCCATGACTTATTCATTCCATAAACGGATGCCTATCTCTCTCACTCCCCTTCACCCCTTTTTGCCCATCCCCCTTCCCTCTGACAACCATCAGTTTTTTCTCTGTATTTATAGGTCTGATTCTGCTATTCGGGTATTTTAAGCATTTGTTTAGATTCCACATATAAGTGATTCCTCATACAGTATTTGCCTCTTCTTTCACTTATCATAATACCTTCTAAGTCCATCCATGTTGTTGCAAATGGCAAGAGCTCATTTTTTTCTTATGACTGAGTAATAATATTCCATTCTGTGTGTATATCTCCATATATATATGGATAAAGAAGATGGATATGTATATATGGATAAAGATGTGGTACATGTATATATGGTGTATATCTTCTTTACCTATTCATCTACTAATGGACACTTGGGTTGCCTCTGTATCTTAGTTACTGTAAATAATGCTGCAATAAGCATAAGGGTACATATATTCTTTCAAATTAGTTTTTCATTTATTTTGGTAAATACCCAGTAGCAGAATTACTGAATCATAAGGTATTTCTATCTTTAATATTTTGAAGAACCTCCATACTGTTTTCCACAGTGGTTGCACCAATTTACATTCCCACCACCAGTGCACAAGTGTTCCCTTTTTTCCACATCCTTGCCAATACCTATTTCTTGTCTTTTTGATACTAGCCATCCTGACAAGTGTGAGGCAATATTTCACTGTGGTTTTCATTTGCATTTCCCTGATGGTTAATGATGGTGAGCCTCTTTTCATGTGTCTGTTGGCCATCTGCATGCTCTCTTTGAAAAACTGTCTATTCGGGTCCTGTGTCCACTTTTTAATTGGATTATCTGCAGGGTTTTGGTGTTGAGTTGTATATGTTCTTTATATATTTTAGATACTAATCACTTATGAACATATCGTTTGCAAATATCTTTTCACATTCAGCAAGTTGCCTTTTAGTTTTTTTTTCTTTAAGCTTTTTTATTTAAACATATAATGTAACCCCACCAGCCTCTCCCAACCCCCCTCCCCCCCACCCCCCTCAGTTTGTTTTATGACATTAAGAGTCTCTTTTGGTTTGTCTCCCTCCCAATCCCATCTTCTTTCATTTTTTTCTTTTCCTACCACCTTAACCCCCACCCCCGTTGCCTCTTAGTTTTGTTGGTAGTTTCCTTTGCTGTGCAAAAGCTTTTGATTTTGATGTATTTACAATAGTTTATTTTTGCTTTTGTTTCCCTTCCCTCAGGAGACATATCTAGAAAAATGGTGCTAAGGCCCATGTCAAGGAAATTACTGCCTATTTTTCTTCCAGTTTTATGGTTTTGTTATTCACATTTAGGTATTTAATCCATTTTGAGTTTGTGTATGGTGTAAGACAGTGGTCCAGTTTTCCAAGCATCATTTGTTGAAGAGACTCTCTATTCCCCATGGTATATTCTTGCCTTTTTTGTTGAAGATTAATGGACCATATAATTACGGGTTTACTTCTGGGCTCTCTATTCTGCTCCACTGATCTATTTGTCTGTTTTTATGCCAGCACCATACTGTTTTGATTACTGAAGCTTTCTAATATATCTTGAAATCTGGGATTGTGATACCTTCAGCTTTGTTCTTATTTCTCATGATTGCTTTGGCTATTTAGGTTCTTTTATGGTTCCATATAAAATTTTAGGATTAATTGTTCTAGTTCTGTGAAAAATGCTATTGGTATTTTGATAGGTATTGTATTGAATCTGAAAATTGCTTTGGGTAGTACGGACATTTCAAAAATATTAATTCTTCCAATCCATGAGCACAGAATATCTTTCCATTTGTTTGGGTACCTGGAGACACTACTGCCCAAAGTGCTATAATATTAATGAAAGGCAGGGCGCCTGGGTGGCTCAGTTGGTTAAGCAGCTGCCTTCAGCTCAGGTCATGATCCCAGCGTCCTGGGATCGAGTCCCACATTGGGCTCCTTGCTCGGCGGGGAGCCTGCTTCTTCCTCTGCCTCTGCCTCTGCCTGCCACTCTGTCTGCCTGTGCTCACTCTCTCTCTCTCTCTAACAAATAAATAAAAATAAAAAAAAATCTTTAAAAAATATTAATGAAAGACACTTAATAACAGGCTTAATAAAAAGGTCACAGTCTTGTACAAGCTTACAACCCTAAACCATAATGATATATATAGACACAAATATGTACACAAAAATATGTACACGTGTGTGTATATAAAATATAACATATATGTTACACACACACTAATAGATAAGGTGCATTAACAAATTATACAGTACAACTGGATATCACCATTTGAAAAGCAATTACCATAAACAGTAAAGGGACATAAAGACGGGATTCTTCCTTTTTTTAAATTGAAGTATAATTAACATGCAGTGTGATATTAGTTTCAGGTGTACAATATAATGATTCAACAATTCCATACATTACTCAGTGCTCATCACCATAAGTATACTCATAATCCCCTTTATCTATTGCACCCATCCCCCCACCTCCCCTCTGGCAACCACCAGTTTGTTCCCTGTATTTAAGAGTCCGTTTTTTGTCTCTTGTTCTTTGTTTTGTTTCTTAATTCACATATGCAATAATCCCACCCTGAAAATTTATCCTAATAGTTCAACAGAAGTTTGACTCTAGATTCAGAAAGATACATATTAGCAATATTAATAGCCCATATTTATTAAGTGCCTGTGTATCAGGCACCATTTTAAGCACACTACAACTATTAACTCATTCAATACTTACATCAATTAAATTATACACTATTATGATACTTCTACTAAAATGTGCAAAATGCAGTACAGATGACTTACACAGTTTGCCCAAAATTACAGAACTAGTAAATAATAAAAGTTGAGACTCAAACCCAGGCGGTATGGTTCTAGAACCCATAATCTTTTCCATATAGTATATACTGCCTCTATTATAAAGCCATTATCCATAATAGAAACAAACTGAAAAGAACCCAAACCTTACACAAGAGGAATGGTTCTTTAAATTAGGTTAAGATCCTTCCTAAACAAAACATTTCTAAAACAACACAGCATGAGTTTAAGGTTATTTTTCTCGTGTTAATGAATTTGTACTATTTTTCCACCCAACAGCCCCATTTCTTTTATCTAATGGAATAAATTTATAAAAAGAGATGTCCAAGTATCTTCCTATTCTAGTAACTCTTGAACTCAGTGTTATTTCTTAACATGTTCAGTTCCATCCAACAGGCCAGTGGTTCTTAAACCATAGGTGAATGAGTTCTCTTGGGTGAGAGAGTGACAGTCACTGTTAAAAGTTCAAATTCTTGGGGCGCCTAGATGGTTCAGTGGGTTAAGCCTCTGCCTTTGGCTCAGGTCATGATCTCAGGGTCCTGGGATCGAGTCCTGCATCAGGCTCTGTGCTCAACCGGGAGCCTGCTTCCCCCTCTCTCTCTGCCTGCCTCTGCCTACTTGTGATCTCTCTGTCAAATAAATAAATAAAATCTTTTAAAAAAATTCAAATTCTTGGCATCATCACCTAAAATTCTGATTCAGTAGGCTTGAGGTAACACCCTGGAATAACATATTTTAAGACAAGCCTATCAAGATGTAGGTGATTCACACACAGCAACAGACCACAAAGTGCCTGAAGTCAGGGAATCCAGAGATTCCTTGGAATCCCAGCACTGAAAGACCACACATAAAGCAGAAGTACTCTCATCTGTGTCTTGAGCTGAACACCTCTCAAGGTCTCTTCTTCACTCTCTAAATGAGGGTGTTCCTCAGAATTGTGTCCTTAGCCATCTTCTTTCTGGATTTCTCTTTACACATATGTAGTAAGTTACAATTTCCAAATCACTTTCTCATACATTAACTTCCTCGATCTTTTTTAAAAGCCTCAACTGACCCTATAACACGCTCCAGGTACTGCTCCATTTCTTAAAATGATAATCTATACACTATCTCTGCTTCTCTACTTCTTTTTAACTCTTTAACTTACTGGGTTTTGCCCTCAACAGTCCACAAAACCATGCTTGCTAAGATCATCAACAGCCTCTATGCTGCAAAATTCAGTGGACACTTCTCTATTCTCACGTACCTGACCTCTTAGGAATAGTCAACACTGTTGACTAACCCTCCTTCTTGAAACACTCCCACATCTCTGGCTGCTCCTTGTTTTCTTGCTGAGCCCTCTTCCTCTAGCTGACTTCCAAATGTTGACTTACCATGAGTCTTGGTTCTATGCTCTCTCATCCCAAGAAGAGCTCATCTATACCTGTCATTTTACACATGATCTATTTGCTGAAGACATATTGCATATGGAAAAAAAAACAGGGCACAGTCAAAGGTAAGGGAAAACTAAAGACAAAACTGAAGGCACGACAAATAACTGAGGGAAAGGCAGGTGAACAGAACAGGGACCCACAAAGAAGACTGAGAAGGACCAACTGAGAAAGTGAGAGGAAAACCAGAAGAGTGTGGTGGCCTGGAAGCCAAAAGGAAAGCAAGTGTCAAGAAGGAATACATGTCAGCTCCTCCCTGTGTTTACTGATGCACAATAGGAAAACTATAAAGAGCCACTGAATTTTATAAAAAAGGAAGTCATTGGTTAGTCCAACAGATATGCAGTAGAGTGGAACAATAACACAAAGGGAAACAGAGATGAGAAATTATATGGTCCCTGATACAGATGAGAGAGTAGCAGCTTCAGTACCATAATAGCTTCAAGAAGAAAACTGAATTTGGCAACAATACAAAAAAAATCTAGTGTCTTAGTGGACTATAAGTTCATTATGAACTGACATCAGGTAATTGCTTAAAATGCTTACATAATCCTAAATTACATTTTAAAATAGGGTGCTTTGATCTTTTTAAATAATATTACCATTATACCCTGTGCTGGTTAGAACATATGTGGAATATTGAGTCCAACTCTCAGTAAGCATTTCAAGACTGGATGGAAAAGCAACTTTATGGGTAAGGGACCTGGACATTCTATCATTTGAAGAATAGCTAGAGAAACTAGAAATATTTAACATTAAAAAGAGAAGACTTAGAGGGAATATGACAATAGCCTTCAAGTTTACATGAAATATAGTCACCCAGAACAGGGAGTGCATTGTTTGGAATATAATTAGGAACAATGGATGTATTTACAGGGAAGCAGTGTTTTGTTCAAGAAAATCAGCCCCCAATTAAAAATATCGGTTAAGATGCTGGCGAGGATGCAGAGAAAGGGGAACCTCCTACACTGTTGGTGGGATTGCAAACTGGTACAACCACTCTGGAAAACAGCATGGAGGTTCCTCAAAAAGTTGAAAATAGAGCTACCTTACGACCCAGCAATTGCACTACTGGGTATTTACCCTAAAGATACAAACGTGGTGATCCGAAGGGGCACGTGCACCTGAATGTCTATAGCAGCAATGTCCACAAGAGCCAAACTATGGAAATAACCTAGATGTCCATCAACAGATGAATGGATAAAGAAGAAGTGGTATATATATACAATGGAATACTATGCAGCCATCAAAAGAAATGAAATCTTGCCATTTGCAACAACGTGGATGGAACTAAAGGGTATTATGCTTAGCGAAATAGGTCAATCGGAGAAAGACAACTATCATATGATCTCCCTGATATGAGGAAGTGGAGATGCAACATGGGGGGTTTGGGGGGTAGGAAAAGAATAAATGAAACAAGATGGGATCGGGAGGGAGACAAACCATAAGAGACTCTTAATGTCACAAAACAAACTGAGGTGGCCAGGGGGAGGGGGGTAGGGAGAGGGTGGTGGGGTTATGGACATTGAGGAGGGTATGTGATATGGTGAGTGCTGTGGAGTGTGTAAACCTGGCGATTCACAGACCTGTACCCCTGGGGCTAATAATACATTATATGTTTATAAAAAAATTTAAAAAATTTTTAAAAAGCAAAAAAAAATATGTTAAACATCAGGTACATAGCAACAGAAACTTTCTTTTCAGATGCCAATAACAGGAATTTCTTACTCTCTTCTAGACTGTTAAAAACCTCACCTATTATCAAGCCTCATCTGCCCCCACTGTAACTCTCCTGCAATAGAATCTGTAATGTCCTTTAAGTTTTTAAATTCCAGTTAACAGTATAAAATTAGTTTCAGATGTATAATTTAGTGATTCAGCACATCCATACAACAGCTGGTGCTCACAAGGGTACTCCTTAATCCCCATCACCTGAATCCATAATGTCTTTTTTTTTTTTTAATTAACATATAGGAACGCCTGGGTGGCTCAGTTGGTTAAGCGGCTGCCTTCGGTTCAGGTCATGATCCCAGCATCCTGGGATCGAGTCCCACATCGGGCTCCTTGCTTGGCAGGGAGCCTGCTTCTCCCTCTGCCTCTGCCTGCCACTCTGTCTGCCTGTGCTCGCTCTCTCTCTCTAACAAATAAATAAATAAAATCTTTAAAAAAAAAAAAGAAATGTTTAAATTAACATATAGCATATTTGTTTCAGGGGTACAGGTCTGTGATTCATCAGTCTTACACAGTTCACAGCACTCACCATAGCACATGCCCTCCCCAGTGTCTGTAACCCAGCCACCCTATCCCTCCCCTGCCCCAACCAACCTGTTTGTTTCATGAGATTAAGAATCTCTTATGGTTTGTCTCCCTCTCTGGTTTCGTCCCATTTCATTTTTTCCTCTCTTCCCCCATGATCTTCTGCCTTGTTTCTCAAATTCCACATATCAGTGAGATCATATGATAACTGTTTTTCTCATTTCGCTTGAAAATTGGGATAATAGAAATAACTGTGAAAGAATACTGCTTTTAAAGTGAACACCTGCCTCTTCTAATTGCTAGCAGTATGTGAAAGTGTAATAAACCATAAAATGCTATATAAATATAATATGCAAGAAAAAAAGAGTGAAAAAGATAAGCCAGAGAAGAAAGAGAGGGAAAAAAACAATGATATATAAAGGAAAGCCCTGTCTCAACACTGTTCCTCTATTCTCTTACCGATGCCTTGCTTGGTCCCAGAGCCGTTATCCCAGCTTTACTTCCTTCCTGCTAAGAATCCTGTATGAGTTTCCTGTGGCTGCCTTGACAAAGTATCAAAAGCCACAAAGGTTTAAAACAACAGAAATTTATTGTCTCCTACTTCTGGAGGCCAGAAGCCCAAAATCAAGATGTTGGCAAGGCCAGGCTCCCTCGGAAATCTATAGTGGACAATCCTTTCTTATCTCTCCCTAGCTTCTGGTAGTCTGCTGACAATCCTTGGCATTCCTTGGCTTTCGGCTGCAGCACTTCACAATCTCTGCCTCCACAGTCATATGGTATTCTCCATGCATGTCCATGTTTTCACATAGAAATCTCTGGGTCTTTTCTCTTCTTATTGGACACCCACTCCACTATGACCCTCATTTTAACTTACATCTTAATTACACCTGCAAAGACCCTTATTTCCAAATAAAGTCACATTCACAGGTACCATCTGTCAAGATTCAACGTTATCTTTTTTGAAGACACAAAACATCTGAGAACCTCACTGTTCCTCCCAAATCATTCTTACTCTTCCCTCTCCATATATTCACACCACTCTTTCCTTACTCTCATTAGAGACATGTCCTTAGAGAGAAGAAGGGCAAACTCCAACAACTTAGAGTTAGAAAGGCCTGTTTCTACTTCTACAAGAAGATTCTAAGGAAAGGACATTTTTGTTTCAGTTGCCAGGATTTAAAAAAAAAAAAAGATATGCCATGGGGGAATCCAACTGAGAATTCTAGATGTAGCTTTTTATGGAAGAATTATTAAATTGTGAAGATCTTTAAGTCCATCAAATTAAAGATTAAGATGTTACCAATTGGCATAATAACTGAAATGCCCTGTACAGCATTATTTATAAAGAAAAAGGCATCAAGCTTCAAAAAAATTTTAAAAAGGAATTTTTGAAATATATCCTTTTGTAAGTAAGGGATTACCTGTGTTAAAAACAAATTGCTTGGGGCACCTGGGTGGCACAGTTGGTTAAGCAACCAACTCTTGGTTTTGGCTAAGGTCGTGGTGTGTCAGGCTCCACACTCAGCAGAGTCTGCTTAAGACTCTCTCTTCCTCTGCCCTTCATATACACACACACACACTCTCTCTCTCTCTTTCTCAAATAAATAAATCTTAAAATAATTGCTCCCCTTCCCCATGTCCCTCTCTAGAAAAAATACATAAAAATAAATAACAAATTACATATAGCACAGCAACAATGAAAACACTGCTCCTCAGTGGAGGCATCTTCAAGTAGAGGATGAAGGTGGTTTTAGGGAACTGAGTAAAGAAAAAGACCAAGTCAGTTTTTCTCACATTCAAGTCTATGTGTTCTTAAGATTTTTTTAATTCTATATTCTTATTTTGATAACATTAAAAAATGTCTGTCAATATTCCAGATATACACACATACCTTATAAATGATGACACACAATTCCATGCTGCATTTGCATTATAAAGGCCAAAGAGCTAAGAAATTCTCTAAAATGACAGTGCCTAATTTTTAATGTCTTAGAAGCATGTCTGGCTGCTCTTAGGCTGGCACATCCTAAAATCATAATCACAATCATGACTCAAGCACTCTTGTATTCCTGTTGTGTTTTTTAATCAGTTATAAAGACAAAATTTATCTTTTACAGTAACAATTATAATTGAAAGGTATCTGCATAATAGAAACCTTTTATTTGAAGAATTAAGATTTGACATTCTGAAAGTGACAGAGTGACAAAATAACAATTATCTCAAGCTAAGGAGAAAATAATATTTAAAGATGTGTCTGTACTAAGTGGAAACCAAATGACACTAAAACATGTTGTATGAATAAAGGTTGTGTAACTGTTCAAACAGAAAAAAAGGCGGAAGAATTAACTTCTCACATAGCACATGGTAACAGTCAATACAAAATCAAAAGAATGCATTCTGTATCATTATTTATATTATTTTAAATGAATGTATTGTGTTAATCCTTGCAACATTCATTAGCAGAATGTTTCATAGGAAACATTAGATTGTTTCCACCCTTACATACTATGAAATTGGCCCATTAAGTTAAATGGGAAGGGGGCATAGAAAGTGCTCAGGAAAGAGATGGGAGCACATTTTATGGAAGAGGTATGGAACAAGAGAAGGCACAGAAGTGAGAACAAACCAGGGAAGGTAAACTGGCCTGATGAGATGGAATGGTCCACATTTGGTGAATGAGAAGTTTTAGGAATAAGTACAATGACCTTTTATAAAGAAGGCCTGTGTAAATGAAATAATTGATGTATTGGATCAAATCGTTTTTCTATTTCAGTTCAACACAAATTTTTCGAGGATTTAGTATATGAGAGCCAAAGGAGTAGACACTGGAGATATGAAGCCCAGTAAGAGAGGACCTCTATACTCAAAGAAGCCATAGTACAATGGGAAAGACAGACATAAATAAGTGCAATAAAGTGTAACTAGTGAATAATCTAAAAATGTACAAAGTTATTTAGACTTCTTAGAGGTTTGTGATTATTTCACTGCGTGAAGAAGAAATGCAGGTGTCAGCCTATGTATTAGGAATTTCCTCCACATACTGTTATAATTATTCCTCTGGAAGAGAGGGCAAAGTTCATTTTACCCTCACCAGCTCACAGTACCCATCTCAGTGCCTGGCATATAATTTTCCCTCAAATATTTGTTAAATAAATGAATGAATACTGAGCATGTTTTGGTTTAAACAACAGTAACTTTATATTCAGTAGGAACTGGTAAGAAAGATATTCTGATTACTAAATTATCTCCTTCATTAAGATAAAGCAGTTCACCTGCTTTAATCTATTCTAATCCCCAACTTTCTGTCAGGGTTTTAGGAGGAAATAATCCAATGACAGATAAACCACCAATTCTGATGTAATAACCTTGGAGGAGACAGAAGAATGAGGAACAAATATTGATATGTTAGAGGACAAGAAGAGGTGTTTATGAAAAGCCTGAAGTCTGGTTACAGACTTGCTGTATTCTTGCTGGTGTTACAAATATTCTTTTATGGTGCTGTTCTGAGACCAAATTCAATCCCTCTGTCTTTCTGGGGTTAGGAGCCTACCCTGTCAAGTCAGCCACCTGTTCTGTTTTGCATTAACCATCACTACCACATCACATCATCCGGATTATTCCTGCTCGCCCACACACATATAAACATGTAAACTACTTAAGAGTAGAGATCTCCTACATCTTGTTCCTAGCTATATCCCTTGACCTTAGAAGAGTCTCTAGGACATACTAGCTGTTCAATAAATACTATTTAAACATGTGAGTGAGTCTGCTCTCAGCCACAGCTATTCAAAGGCATAACATGTCTCTGGGATCAAGGGTGGGACAATGGAGGTACAGGTAGTTGAGCGCAATTAATATAAGAAAAGGACTTGACAACTGATCATTTGTGGGGGGATATGAGAGAGGGAGATGTAAGACATCTAGAAAAGAGTCTAGTACATGGTCTGAGTTTGTTAAATATTGCCCAGTTATTACAATAACATACAGGTCTGAAGCTGTGGAAATAGGTCTGGGTGGAGATACTGAGTCCCTATCCGAACCGAGGAAGAAGAGGAATGAAACAATGGGTGGTGAAGAAAGGGCACGCGGAGGTGTACAAACACACGGAGGAGCTCAGAAGTAGGTGAAGCCAAAAGTGACGTCATCAAAACAAGGGCGTAGAGATTAGTTTTTAGAAGACTCAGATCTCAAGACTGAATCTCAAGATTCAAACGCTAAAGAAAGGTCTTGCAAAATGCGAACTGAGGGAAAGTTAACATTTCTCCCCCCTGTAACAACTTAAGTGACGCATTCTGACACTCCTTAAATCGAGACCTTTTCAGCGGCACAAAACGCAGCTCGCCAAAACTGAACCTGCCCGACAATTCGAACCGTCGACACCAGAGAAGCCCAAGTCACCCATGCACTCTGCCTCCTCACTCCACCCCAGCACCTTCTGGTCCACACCTCTGTCCTCCCTCCGCCGTCGTCTCCCCGCCTTCTGCCGAGCGCACCCCGTACCATTTACCTGTCCGGGCACCCCCTAAGAGTGCGTGGGCTCAGAACCGAACGGCGTAAGCCAGAGCCGGACCACTGACTGCCCGCTCCCGGAGGAGATTAGGACCAGACGCCACCAGCTTCCGCGTAAAGCGCCCCGCCCGCGCGCGGCCTCCTGGGAATGTGAGCGTTCCTCCAATGAAAGTGGGCTGTAGGGCGGGACCTGCTGCATTCCCAGCCCCGGCACTTCCCAGTAGCCGCACTGCATTCTGGGAGTGGTAGTTCCAACTGGCGTATCGCCCTGTCTGTCACACAGTCAATAACTTGTGGTAAACAACCTCAAGCGGTTCCTCCGGCAAAAGGAAGGATGCAGGGCCACAAAGAGTTCACCAGCGTTGAGTCGGTGGGATAAATGAAGAGCGAAGCTTGCCCCGTCATGTCCGTGCTTAGTCTCAGCAGGTAACGTCTCCTGTTACTGCACAAAGTAGAATTCGTGTCGCAGGAGCTCTTTACTTTCGCCACGAAATTTCCTAACCTCCTTAGACCCCTCAATAATGCTTTCTCCCATTCTTTTGCAATAATAATAATAATAATAATAACCGTTCCTCCTTCGCCTTCTCTCGTTTGATCTAAGCTCCCTCACCCCTTCCCCTTTACATTCCTATTCTCTCTTGCCAACTGAGCCTAGCTCCACTGATGAACCCTTACGTCTCATGACTCCTCAAATGGCTCCCTGCTTACTTGCTCTTTATTATCAGCATTTAAAGACTGGCAGAATTTCTCTCATCTAAAATATTCCTAAGTCACCTTTCTCAACTCCACACACCCCCCCCCAAACCTGTCAACGTACAAACTTAACCCGTGGTCTTTTTCCCACCTCTCTTTTCCAGTCAAAATTCTCAACTGTGTTACTAAAACAATAGACACTTCTCAACAATTACCATACTTCATACTTGCAGGATTTTACATTGATTATTTCCCTCTTTAAATCCTCTTAGTATGGGCTTCTTTAACAAAATATCACAAACTAGATGGCTTAAACAACAGAAATTTATTTCTTACAGTTCTGGAGGCTGGGAAGTTTCAGACAAGAATGCTGGTATGGTTAAGTTTTGGCGGGAACCTGCTTGCTGACTTACAGACTGCTGTCTTTTTGCTGTGTCTTCACATGAAGGCGAGACATTAGCTCTCACACATCTCTTATAAGGGCAACAATCTAATTCATGAGGGTTCCATCCTCCTGCCCTAATTAACTCAGAAAGACACCATCACATCCAGCTACCATCACATTGAGGAGATGGACTCCAACATATAAATTGGGCGGAGGCACAAACATTCACTTCATAACACTTTCTATTCTTTTATCTCTAAGATGATTCACATTCCTCATTCCCCTCCCACTTTTTTTTAAAGATTTTATTTATTTATTTGACAGACAGAGATCACAAGGAGGCAGAGAGGCAGGCAGAGAGAGAGGAGGAAGCAGGCTCCCCGCTGAGCAGAGAGCCCGATGTGGGGCTCGATCCCAGGACCCTGAGACCACGACCTGAGCCAAAGGCAGAAGCTTTAACCCACTGAGCCACCCAGGTGCCCCTCCCCTCCCACTTTTATGGCAGCTCATTTTCCTTTGAAATGTTCATGATCCATAGTGCTCTGCCCTATGCTCACACGTTTCTTGGGTAATCTCCCCATCCCCACTGATTTGGTTGTCATCTGTATGCTGAGGATTCCCACATATAGGAAGCCCAGAAAATACTCCTGTAATACAGACTGAAATATTTAATGGCAGCTGGGCATCTCTTTCAAGCGCTTAAAACTTAATGTAGTCCTCAGATGGTCTAGTATATTTCCACTCTCCCCTCTCCTGTAACCTGTTTTTCCTTCTCCTCTAATCCCACCTCAGTGAACAGCACAACCATGCAATCAGTTGCTCACACTAGAAAGCTGGCTATCATTTTGAGTGATTTCACTCCCTCAAAGTTCACATCCAAACAATCAGCAAGACATATTAATTCTATCTCCTAAATGCCTCACTTGTAAAGCTTCAGTTTTTCTCATCTTTAAAATGAGTATAGAGGCGCCTGGGTGGCTCAGTGGGTTAAAGCGTCTGCCTTCGGCTCAGGTCATGATCACAGGGTCGTGGGATCGAGCCCCACATTGGGCTCTTTGCTCAGCGGGGAGCCTGCTTCCTCCTCTCTCTCTGCCTGCCTCTCTGCCTACTTGTGATCTCAGTCTGTCAAATAAATAAATAAATAAAATCTTTAAAAAAAAAAAAATAAAATGAGTATAATAACAGCACCTGTCTTCAAGAGTTGTTGTAATGATTAATGAACACTAGTGCCAGGCAGAGAGTAATCACTTGACGTCAATAAGTATTTATCAAATAAGCATTGTGTTTGTCATTGGTTCTCCCTCATTTGACCTTGCATAATGATAACTAACATTTACTTTTATTTAGTTTATATTCAGGGAGAAAGAAGGGAAAAATGATAAATGGTGAGATACTTTGTGCAAATTACCTCTACTCCATTCCTCTGTATTTTTCCAGGCATGTCAAAAAAAAAAGTACTGGTCATGAGGCACTATACACATGGTTCTAATCTAATATGTGCAGGATATACCATACCTTAGTTATTGTTATCAGCTCCAGGTGGGCTATAGACAAATTGAAGTACATTGAGAGAATCATAAATAAAATGATCAGGGCACTAGAAATCAGAAGGATTGTCTCTGTACCTATAGTGTCTCCTTCAGAATCACCGCACCCGCCCCTTCTTGTCACTTAAGATTATTCTATCTAAAACAAAATCTGATCACTTTGAAATCCTACTTAAAACCTTCATTGGATCCCCATTATGTAAAGGATAAAGTCTAAGATTCTTAACAGAGAATTCAAGGCCCTCCATTATCTGGCCTCTCTCTACCTCTCCAGCTTCATATTCTGTCTCTTTCACCAAAACATTCTGTGTTCAAGCCTGCTTCTCTCTGGTGGCATTCACTCATTCATGTATCTTTCCATTCCTTCCACTATATGTACGAAGTGCCTACTGTGAGCCAGGCCTATGATATATCCTGGAGATATAACAGTGAGAAAGACAGACAATGTCCTTGCCTACATGGAGCTAACACTTCAGTACCATGCTCTTTCATGTCTCAGCGCCTTTGCACATGCTGCCTCTCCTGTCTAAATCTTATTTATTTTTCAATACCTATCTCAAATATCACTTCCTCATTTTTCATTAAAGTATATACTTCCTTTTTTCACCTTTATCCACCCCCTACAAAGGTTTACTTTTCATATTAGTATTAATTTTATTTAGTACCTATTCTTTGTGAGAGAGAATAGTGTCCTAGAAAGAGAATGAGGGGGACGCCTGGGTGGCTCAGTTGGTTAAGCAGCTGCCTTCGGCTCAGGTCATGATCCCAGCGTCCTGGGATCGAGTCCCACATCGGGCTCCTTGCTTGGCAGGGAGCCTGCTTCTCCCTCTGCCTCTGCCTGTCACTCTGTCTGCCTGTGCTCGTGCTCTCTCTCTCTCTCTAACAAATAAATAAATAAAATCTTTAAAAAAAAAAAAAAGAAAGAGAATGAGGTTTGGAACCAGACAGTCCTGAGTTAAGAACTATGTGAACCCTAAATGTTGCCTCAACTTAGAAATTTTAGGGCTCTATCAAAGCCTCTCTTCTTACCCCATGTTCTCTCCTAAAGTAACATATCTGTGCTCCAAAACTTGTATTTCTAGCACAAGCCTTTACATTGGGAAATCAGGGAAGGTCTCTCTCAGGAGGTAACATTTAAGCTGAAACCTGAAAGTCAAGAAGGAATCAGCCACAAGAAGGTAAGAGAGAACAGAAATAAAGCCAGAGTGACTGGAAGGTAGCAGAAGTGAAGAGTGGGAGGAGGAGAGATCACACCGGGTTTCTTTCTGGTCTTTAACTATTGTGAGCTCCTTTCCATTTTGTGATCTTTGTACCAGCTCTCTGTGCTTGGAGTTCTATTATGTCTTATCTTATGGCCAGAGGGTCTTGCAAGGCTGTGGAAGCTGGAAGGAATTTGGATTTTATTCTAATTATAACAGGAAATCATTAGAGAGGTTAGAGCAGAGCAGTGATATGATCTGATATAAGGGTTTTTTTTATTAGCCTTATTTAGCATGCCAATACACCATCATCCTGGTAATAAATTAATATCTACAGTTTTAAAAATATATTGGGTAGTTTCCAAGAAAAATGCTTCTGGATGTGTATACTAATGTGCATACAGAACTATTTAAATAGGTGGCTTTATAATTTTATAGTTTTCAAATTCAGATTCTGTTACTATTTCATCAAGTTATTGAAGAATGGAATCTTTTCTTTATGATTGATGATTTTAGGTAGTTTGAGTGTATGGAGTAAAGATTTCAACTTCTATTTCAGTTCCTGCAGCTACGAAGCCTGGAATTACAGAACTGATGGTTTAGATAACCTAATCCAATCTCCTAATTTTGTACATGAGAAATCTTCTGATCTGGGCAAAGATTACAAAACTAAGAAACAATGGAGTCTGGATTACAAACCAGCTCTCATGTACTACTAGAGGCTCTAGAAATGTCTGTTGGGCTAGTGCTAACCCTATCTGGGAGACCCTGGTTTTACATTCCACTTAATAGGATTGGACCCTGATGTGTTATTTTGTGGTTCGCAAACAAATCCAGTGACCGTTGCTTTGACATCAAAATCATGCACATTGTTGCATTCCATCACTGATCCCCAGGGCTGTTTATGCTTCTTTTCTCCTGGATATTTGGTCTTGGGCAAATTTTCTTTTTGTTTTGTGTTCAAAATGGACCTACGTCAAGAGTGCCTGTTCTCCTTTGAAATTCCAATCAGCAGAGGGAGCTAACACATTATCAATATCTACAAAATCATTGGCATTTGAGTATGGGAGAGTTCATTTTTTCTTTGTGGATCATTCCAGTCAGAGTCATCACTTTTATCCTGCTCTGTTTCTCTGAGCCATCAGTGGTTCCAACACCAGGTTTGGCAAAGCAGTTCTGAGGTGTCTTTCCCATACAGCAATGAAGTTTCTCTTGGTATCAAGAACACACCATTTATTTACATCCGCATTAGAACAATGCTTTTCATAATGTACCAAACACTTTCAGCATCCAGCTTTTGATGATTTATTGTTTCTCAGTCTAATGGCTACACATAGCCATGGTACTAATGGGGAAAAAAACCCTATAGACTGTTTTAATTTAAACCTCCTGTGTCTATGTGCAGCTATCAGTAGTAGAATGTTTTCTGGTAAGACATTTTTCTCTCTAATTGCAAGAGCCATTTCCCAAACAACCTACCAGATGTCAGCGGATTTTTGTTAACTTTATATACACACAGGAAATTTATATATACAAAGGGGGTTTTCAAATTTCCATATAAGTGAATCTAATTTCTTGCTTCTCCCAGCACTGTAACAAAGTAAAGCTGATAACCCATCTCTCTATATATATCTTTGTTTTTTCTCCAGGACAACATTCTTCTGTCACAAGGTGCCTCTAGTTTGGTTGCAGGTTATAGAGGTTCATCAGATGTACCCCATGAGTGCATCTACTCAGATTTGGCCTCTCATTTTCAAGACTATCTTCAGCAGTTACTTTAGATGCTTTACTTTTTAGGTGATGTGATATGATACTGTGAAAATGCTGGGAACATTGTTGTCAGCCATAAAGAGTTGACATCAACTCCCACCTAGAGAACAATTTCATTAGCCTTTTCTAAAAACCACTGAGCATCCATACATAGAAATATCTGCCCTGGTCTGGCAAAATTATTTAAGCATTTTATTTACTAAGTTGGTATATATTCCTCCTCTTGTTCTGATATCAATTTTACCTCCCTTGGCTGTTTGACTTTTATTTTTTCCCTTTTATTTATTTATGTTTTATTTATTTATATATGTTTCCAAGAAACATACAGAATACTCATAAGGAAATTCTAAATTTTGTGACCCTTTCACTTTTTGACTTTTATCCATGAAATTTTAGTTCTGGAGAAATTTTCTCCACTAAATTCACCAAGTTTTATATTTAATGGCATGACTATCTCCAAATGGTATGTAATAGAAAAGGCCTGCTTCACAGAACATGAACATTCTAAAAAGGACCAAACCAAGGGCAAGCCTGAGGTTTGATGCAGAACGTGGAAGTGCAGCACTAACAAGACAACTCATTTTCTTCAGTTTTTAAGTTTCTAAAGGAAAACTGATGTCAGATTACAAGAAGGGCTAATTTGAATTATCTTATCTTTATAACCAAGTCAAAAATAAGGGATACTAATGACTTTGAGATAGATATTGCTATGAGATAGTGAGTGATTAGGTTTAAGTTATAAAAGTGATCAAATGGAGGGAAATAAAGCACCGATTGGAAATTATCCTCCTTTAAAATTCAAGAATCCACCGTCTAATAGAGTAGCAAACCACAAGCCTGATGTCCCTAGGGAAGAGACCTGTAACTTGGCATTTGGTTTTTTCCACCTTGGCTTAATCCCAGTTTTTCAGGATTTTGACTCTTTAAGCTTTCATCAATTAACTAATCATTCATTGGTGGAAGGGACTGGGATTGTTTCTCTACATAAACTGACCTTTTTCATTTTATAATGAGAGAACATCCAAGACATGTAGCTACATCTTCCTCATTCTCCAACTCTTATTTGGTGAGGATGAAGATGCCCATGTAAATTATCTTCACATGTGCAGGGGTAAAAATACATCTCCAAGGCATGATCATATTGCAAGTGCATGATTTCCACCTTGGTTATTTGGTGAGGATGAAGATGCCCATGTAAATTATCTTCACATGTGCAGGGGTAAAAATACATCTCCAAGGCATGATCATATTGCAAGTGCATGATTTGCACCTTGGAACAGATCAAGTATGTTCTCACCTTTGAGTTTTTGTACCAGCTGTTTACTCAGCACTGAAGGCTGAACCTCCAGATCCCTGCACAAATCTTCCGTGTAATTCAGGTCCCAACTTATATAGCCCCTCCTCAGATGGACTCTCCATGACCACTGATCAGTAAACATTTTTTCTGTTTTGTTTTCTTTACAAAAATATATGTTCAAAATAATTTTTCAATGTTTACTTGTTTATTGTATGCCCCATTTAATTTTATTCAATAATAGAACATATGAATTCCATACAGGAAGGAACTTTATTGCTCTTGTCCATCATTGTACCTCCTCAAGGTAGCATAGAGTTGGTGCTCAATTACAATTTGTTGAAAGAATGCATGCTAAGAAGAAGAGCTAACACTTCTCTGGTACCAAATAGTATTCTATGGTAAATATGTATTACTGCATTTAATCATCTCAGTAATGCTGCAAACTAATTATTATTGCCAATCTCATTTTCCAGAAAAGGAAGTGGAGGCTCCAAACAGCACAGAAACTGAGTGGGGCCAAGGTTTGTCTATGGAGGTCTTGGCTTCCTGTCTGCCCCTCTTGCGTAAATATCAGAAGCCCTTTAAAGGGGGAACAAAAGGGGGGTAGGGAGAGGGTGGTGGGGTTATGGACATTGGGGAAGGTATGTGCTATGAAGTGTGCAAACCTGGGAATTGAAAGACCTGTACCCCTGGGGCTAATAATATATTACATGTTAATAAAAAATTTTAAAAATTAAAAAAAAAAGAGGGAACAGAAGGAAGGGTGAGCAGTTAGTGTTGATTACCTAAATCGAACAGTCCCCAGGTCTATACACAATCTATTTGCTTCCCTAGTCCTCCTCCATTTCTGCTCCTGCCTCCTGGGCTTCAGTGCCTAAAAGAGATGGAGAGATGGGTAGATAGATAGATATACAGATAGATAGATATAAATATAGATACAGATATAGATAGATATAGATATAGATCCCTTGGTTTTCTTTGTGTTGCATATGTATTTACAGCTTTCAAATACTCTAAACAAAATTTTTTATTAACATATAATGTATTATTAGCCCCTGGGGAACAAGTCTGTGAATCGTCAGGCTTACACATTTCACAGCACTAACCATAGCCCATACCCTCCCCAATGTCCATCCCCCAGCCACCCCATCCCAACCCCCCCACCCCCTAGCAACCCTCAGTTTGTTTCATGAGATTAAGAGTCTCTTATGGTTTGTCTCCGGTTATCACCATGACTTTTATTTTGACTTCCTGAAATTAAACAGAACAGTTTAACAAACTTTTACGGAGGCATGATGTGCTAAAAAGTATGCTGGGTACTAGAAATACATCCTCTCAAGGAATTCAAATAGTAGACATAATTGATTCATTAAAAACATGCAAGTAGCAATTGCACTACTAGGTATTTATCCCAAAGATACAGATGTAGTGAAAAGAAGGGCCATCTGTACCCCAGTGTCCATAGCAGCAATGGCCACAGTCGCCAGACTGTGGAAAGAACCAAGATGCCCTTCAGTGGACGAATGGATAAAGAGATGTGCTCTGTATATACAATGGAATATTACACCTCTGTCAGAAAGGATGAATACCCAACTTTTGTATCAACATGGATCGGACTGGAGGAGATTATGCTGAGTGAAATAAGTCAAGCATACAGAGTCAATTATA
>ML096450.1:2453-17428 GCA_003697995.1 Taxidea taxus jeffersonii | reverse complement strand
CTGGTGTTCTTGCTGGTCTGCCAGAAGTGCTCTTCTTGCCACCGTGCTAGGGGAGATTGGAAAAGGTGCCTGGCTAGGACTGAATCCCATACCCCTCCTTCAAGAGCTGGAAGACTCACTCCCTGGGAGGTTACACATTCCCCTCCCAACTGGGGCAGCCAAGCCCCTCACTCTCCAGTACTCCTGCTCCTTCTGGATCTGCTCTGTCTACCCTACCTGCTTCACCAGCTGCTGCCCGCACAGATGCTGCAGGTCAGCTTGTTGTTGGCCACAAATCCCACATAATCATTAGTATGTTCACCCAACTACATGTCCAAGTGAACGGTCTGGGGAACAGAGAAGCCGAAGGTGGGGGTGAGGACCCTGGCTCCATGAACCTGCCAGAAACCCAGCTTCTATGCCCCAGTGTGGGCCTGAACTGGCAGTATGGTTCTTTGCACTCACTGACTTGAGACTGGCCCTGCTTCAGGTGCTGAATACCAGATCAGGACCTTGCCTGCATGGAGTTCCATGTTCGAAAGATAGAAGGGATGGGGCAACATGTGCAGAGAAACAGAGGTATAACTCAATGTTTGAGACAAGCTGTTACTAGAAGTTCTGTGTTGGTGGGAGGCGACAACAGAGAGCCTGGGAGCACTGAGATGCAGAATAGCTCTGAATTTCGCATTATGAAGCTTGGTCCTTACCCTAGGGACGTCAGGGAAAGAAGGGATGATTTGAGATCAGAGTGATTCCCCGTCAGGGTTCACTCTCATCCTCATCCCCTCATCCTCATCTCTATATGCTTACTTCCTGTGGAGCCCCAGCCCTCCTCATTAGGCACCACCTGCTGCACCCTTCTTACCCCAGGGACTGAGTGGTGAGCCCCTGGAATTGTAGACCTCTTGCCTGCCACACTCACCAACTTGCCAATATAGAGGAGGACGAAGTGGATGGACTTGATGTGAAGGCAGATTTGGTACTCTTGGGGAAATGGGGAGGTAGGTGAAGGTGAAGCTGCCCTTAGGGCAATACTGATGGCCCACAAGTTTCTAGAGGAATCAGCCTCCAGTGAGCACGTGTGCCTGCGTCTAGGAGAGGAAATCTGGGGGTATCCTAGGTCTAGACCCCCATAGGCCAGGCTAGAGGAGAGGGTGTGAGGGAAATGGCACCAGTTTGGGCTGGAAAGTCTCAGATCCTAGGATTGCCAATACACAATATTCTGTAGTTTGCAAAGAGCATGGCCCTCATTGAGCTTTCTTGCCTGAGGAGACAGGCCCTCCTTTGAGAAATGGAGGACTTGGCATTGATGCTGCAGGGAGTAAAGGCCTGCCTTGCCTTATTCTCAGTGTTCTTCACAAATATGAACACAATGATCCACTATGGAGAGGCCTGCTACTTTTCTAGAGTGGGGTCTGATAGCTCAGTTTTGTAGTTTCTTAATGGAAGAATAGTATGGAGTTTCTTCAAGAAATTAAAAATAGAACTATCATATGATCCAGCTTTCCTACATCCAGGTCCATATCCAAAGGAAATGGAACCATTATCTGGAAGTGATATCTATACCCCCGTGTTCATTGCAGCATTATTCACAATAGGCAAGGTATGGAAACAACCTAAGTGTCTGTCAGTGGAGGAATAGATCCAGAAAATGTGTTATATGTATTCTCTCTATATGTAATGGGATATTATTCAGCCTTAAAAAAGAAGGAAATCCTGTCTTTTGCTACAACGTGGATGAAAGTGAAGGGCATCATGCTAAGTGAAATAAGCCAGACAGAGAAAGACAAATCCTGCAGACTATTACTTAGATGTGGAATGTTAAACAATGAAAAAGGTCAAACTTATTGAAACAGAGTAGAAGGGTTTCCAGGGGTTATGGGAAGGAGAAATAGGGAGACTTGGGAGAGGAAGGAGTTCCGTACTAACATGCTCATGAGTCACCGCAAAGGAGCCTGAGCCCTGCTGTCCTAGAAGAGAACAAAACACACACTCTGGATGGTTTGGAAGATCCTAGAACAGAATGACATTGTGCTGTTTCCCCAGGTGGAGCCCCAGGGAGACAAGCCAGGGAAGAATGGTGGTGTGGTGTGCCAAGGCGGGTGGGGCTCAGTGGGGTGTAGACCAGCAGGTGGGGTGCAGAATCAGCAGTTATACATCAGACTCGAAGGCATCTTGTGGCTGGGGACAAGCAACAAAGGACACACAGGTGACTTCTGTTATTTGACAACTGAGGATGAGAAATGCCTTCCCACACTTCCTGATGACTTGACACCTTTTAAATACTCTAGAATTTAGAAGCAAGCCTGGGGATGGACTAGGGGGCCCCTGAATTAACTGAGATTAGGTTAATTAAAGAGAAATTAAGTCCTGTGCATCTGTGGAAGGTGAAATCTGTTCTTACCACTTGAGGTTTAAGTAGTTGTAAAATTTCTTCCTGCTCTATCATTTGGTACATATGTAATTTTATATGCATCAAAAATGCATATTTCCCCAATACTCTGTTTATGTATCTACAGATCTAGCTATGTAGTCATCAGTTTAAAATGTGTATTAATAGGTTAGCCACAAGGTGGTACTAGAAACGTATCTTTGGCTTTCGGTTCTGGGCTTCGAATGTGGCTGATTTTACTACACAACTGTGAACGGCCGTAATAATGGCAGTAATCATAGTAAAAGTTGAAATGGAAGCAATTGGGTTCATGTGAGACAGTGTTTGTATTTAAAAGTCATAAAAATAGACTCTCTGGAAGATGCTATCAGCGAGTTTGTACTCTTCCTCTTTTTCTTAGCTGCTGTCATGTCATTATAGAATAATCCGATCATTATCCAAAGCTTCAAACACTAACACGTTCAGTACTCATACAGAAAAATGTAAATAGACATGCTCTCTTAAGCCTTAGAGTTTAACATTTTAATGAGCATTTTTACAAGATGTGCCTCAAAAACATCTGGAACACTCTTAAACCATCTTTCAAACACGAAAAACCTCAGCCCCCAAATGTGAATGCAGTAGGTTAGCAGATGCATTGTGTAACTTCGAGAGCACTTACTCTCATGCTGGGAATGACCAAGGAGAGAAAGAGAAACACCTCTTTCTGGTTTCTCTCTCTCTGTCTCTCTCTCTCCCTCTTTTTGTCCTTTGTTCTCTGTTTTGTTTCTTAAATTCTTCACATGTGTGAAATCATACGGTATTTGTCTTTCTCTGATTGGCTTATTTCACTTAGCATAATACATTCTCCCTCCATCTACATTGTTGCAAATGGCAAGATTTCATTTTTTGTTATTCTGAGTAATATTCCATTGTATACATGTAGCACATCTTCTTTAAGACTCTTAACTCTAGAGAACAAACAGATGGTTACCAGAGGGCAGGGGGGATGGGTGAATCAAGTGAAGGGGATTAAGAGTGCAGTTACATGATGAGCACTGAGAAGTATATGGAACTGTTGAACCACTACATTGTACACCTGAAACTGATAGAACATTGTATGTTGATTACACTGGAATTAAAAGAAAAGTTCCTCTTTTAGGCCGTCTTGATAGGTTCCTCCCCACAAGTAAATGTGATTTTATTTTATTTTGAAGATTTCATTTATTAATTTGACAGAGAGACACACAGAGCACAAAGAGAGGGACTGGGAGAGGGAGAAGCAGGCTTCCTGCTGAGCGGGGAGCCCAATGTGGGGCTCGATCCCAGGACCCTGGGACCATGACCTGAGCTGAAGGCAGATGCTTAATGACTGAGCCACCCAGCCGCCCCAGTAAATGTAATTTTAAACAGACATACAGTAAAAGGGGAAGAAGAGGTTTGGGGAAAAAAGGGAAGAACTTTCGAAATATAACATTGTTGGAGAAGAGAAAGCACTATGTCACAACCTTGAATACCATTCACTGGGAACATGGTGAGGTAGGCTGAAGGAGTCAAGGAAGAAAGCAGTGACCTGACTTAATCCATGGGTGTCTAGTCTCTGGTCTGGTAGCAGGGGAAATTTACTTTCCTGGGAACTGGTGCCACTATATGAACTTAAAGATAGGAGTGACATAAATATGTCAGCTGGCATATGTCCTTGCAAAATTTTAAGGAAACCATGCTGATAGGATGCCAGTCAAGAGTAAGCTCTGAAAATCAAGTGTGGAAAGGATGACACTTGGAGTATTTAACTGTGTTTGTAAAAAGGATCAGATGGGAATCTGTGGGAGGATACAGCAAGATTGAGGGAATGACACCTCTGGATTTCTCCCTCAGGAGACGGCTAAGAGAACTGGGATAAGAAGATGGGGAGTTTTTCCGTTCATGTAGTCCTCTGTCAGGAACCCCTTCCTGGGGTCCTCTGAAGAGGAGAAAACATCAAAAACCCACTGAAGGAAAAAAGGTTTATCCCTGACTATTTAATGTTTCCATTTTATTAAAGTGTCCAGTTTTAACTTTTTTTTAAAAGATTTATTTGTTTATTTGACAGACAGAGATCACAAGTAGGCAGAGAGGCAGGTAGAGAGAGGGGAAGGGAAGTAGGCTCCCTGCTGAGCAGAGAACCCGCCGTGGGGCTCAATCCC
Source organism: Taxidea taxus jeffersonii (assembly GCA_003697995.1). NCBI lineage: Eukaryota > Metazoa > Chordata > Mammalia > Carnivora > Mustelidae > Taxidea > Taxidea taxus. Next base: position 12,892 of record ML096450.1, on the reverse strand, counting down.
AGGACTCCAAGATCATGACCCGAGCCAAAGGCAGAGGCTTTAACCCACTGAGCCACCCAGGTGCCCCTAGTTTTAATTTTTTTATTTAAACAATTTAATTTTACTTCCAGTATAGTTGACATACAATGCTGTATTAATTTCAGGTGTACAATGTAGTGGTTCAGCACTTCCATACATGACCCAGTGTCCATCCTGACAAGTGCCCCCACTGGTAACCATCGTTCCTCCTCTATAATTAAGAGTCTGTTTCTTGGTCTGTCTCTCTCTCTTTTTTAACTTTGCTTGTTTGTTTTGTCAAGGAATTCAATTTTTTTAAAACTTAGGTCAAGGGATGCCTGGGTGTCTCAGTTGGTTAAGCCTCTGCCTTCAGCTCAGATCATGATCCTAGGGTCCTGGGATCAAGTCCCACATGGGGCTCCTTGCTCTGCCTGCTGCTCCCCTACTCTCTCTCTCTGGCAAATAAATAAATAAAATATTTTTTAAAAGTTTAGGTCAAATTTACCTTTGCATGTCATTGAAGAAGGATTAGCTATGTTTTCCTGTAGTTCAATAGAGTATTTATACCCCACAAAATAATGAGTTTCTTTCCCCCATGGCAACTTACTACTTTGCAGATATAATACTTCATCTCTCACTGTGTGTTTTTCTTTAAAATCTTCACAAGCAATCACTGAATCTGAGTGGAGACTCTTTACACTATTCTTTACTTTTGCAGCATGTTTGAAACTGTTGATAATTGAAAAAAAAACCATTAAAAGTCTTTCCAACTTTTCCAACACATATCAAGTTAGTAAACCTATTTCACATGTGAGACAAATTAAGAGAGAGGCATTCATTGAGGAAATGCAACCACCTTGTTTGATGGGATCATCCAAAAGTAGTTAGAAAACTTCTCTGGGGCTGAGAAGTTCACTGGATGCCTCAAACAACAGCACCAGCTTCTTAGTCTCCAGGAGAGGAATAGTGTTTAAGAATATGCCCTTGCGGGGACGCCTAGGTGGCTCAGTGGGTTAAGCCGCTGCCTTCGGCTCGGGTCATGATCCCAGCGTCTTGGGATCCACTCCCGCGTCGGGCTCCCTGCTCGTCAGGGAGCCTGCTTCTCCCCTCCCCTCTCTGCCTGCCTCTCTGCCTGCCTCTCTGCCTGCTTGTGTGATCTCTGTCTATCAAATAAATAAATAAAATCTTAAAAAAAAAAAAAAAAGAATATGCCCTTGCGGGACACCTGGGTGGCTCAGTGGGTTAATGCCTCTGCCTTACACTCAGGTCATGATCTCAGGGTCCTGGGATCGAGCCCCACATCGGGCTCTCTGCTCAGCGGGGAGTCTGCTTCCCCCTCTCTCTCTGCCTGCCTCTTTGCCTACTTGTGATCTCTCTCTCTCTCTGTCAAATAAATAAATAAAATCTTTTTTAAAATAAATAAATAAATAATAATAATAATAAAGAATATGCCCTTGCTACATGTTTTGGGCCCATTATCTTTCATGCCTGATTTGACAAACTGACTCATGGCTAAAGCTGGAAGGGAAGGGGCCCACATGATTAAGAGGAGACTGTATTCGTCAGCTTGGGCCTCCAAGCCAAAATACCAGCAGACTGGGTGGCTTACAGGACCAAAGTTCATTTTCTCACAGTTGTGGAGGCTGGAAAGTCCCAGATCAATGACAGCATCCAGTTCCGGTGAGCGCTCTCTTCCTGGCTTACAGATGGTTGCCTTCTTGCTTTGTGTTCATATGACCTTTCTTGGGAGAGTATGTGTGGTGAGGGGGAGAGAAATCTCTTTTGTGTCTCCTCCAATAAGGCACTAATCCCATCATGAGAACTCTCATAGCCTCATCTAGCCCCAATTGCCTCCCAGAGGCCCCATCTCCAAATTCCCGCAAGCTGGGGCTTGGGGTTTCAAAGTATAGATTTGAGGGGGACTCAGATATTCAGTCCCTGACACAGATGTAAGGAACTTTGGAGTCACGTGCTAAAATTCACGTGGACTGCAACTGAGTCGAGTCTCCCCAGACTACTCCGCAACAGTATTCCTGTGCCAACTGACCTGTCACTCGGGGTAGTGGAACCCAAGAAGTGAACAGAATTCACATCAGTGCCTTCACACTCTTCTTCAGTCCTTTCTCCACCTACTCAAAAGACCTCTCTATCTAATGGACTGTTCCTGCAGTTTTAAATCAACGCTAAGGGCTGGGTAGTCTCCCAGGGGCATTTCCATTTTAATAGGGTGTCTTGAAGAGGAACCTCCAAAATGCAAAGGAAAAAAAAAATCTCTTCTATTGTAATTTCAGGAGATGCTATAGCTAGTTTGGAGTTCGCAAACTTGGAATTTCATCTCATTATGCCCTAAATCACCGCAAAGAAGTACTCACTATTCTCTGCTTGTGAGACTGACCCTTGTCAAGAATTAAGTAACACATGAGCCAAGGACAATTCTACCTTACCAATAACTTGCCAGTTATGGGTAAATGAAACTTTATGGCAAATAAATCATGGAATTTTAGAAATATCAGCCAGATCATGTTACAGCTGAGGAAATGAAAGTAGAGCTTGGCTGGGTGGATTGCCCAATACTGCATAGCTACTAGAAGATCCAAGACTAGAACACATGCCTACCGTAACATTTCATGTTAGTGCTCCAGTTCTGCCTCACATCACTAGACATCAAGACCAGCCTTTGGCAGCACATCCTCTTTCTGGCCTGTTAATGAGGAGGTGGATGAGGGGGGCATTTCCTCACCAGCAAGCCTTTCATTTCTTGGCCCTGAGCAAGTAATTCAATAGGTTTCATGCTGTGTTGGGCCTCAAAGATTAGTTTGTCGCTTCCTGTTTAAGCAAACCACACATGTTGAATTGCCAGCTGTTGCCACCCCACCCTCTCTATTCATAATTCACAATGTCAGGTACTTCCCAGGTAGGTACAGGTCTCGCTGCCTTCTTAATTACCAATGCAATGAAATAACGAGCATAGGTCTCTTCTACCTTCACAGGTTGCTGGGAAGGTCTAACTTCAGAGAGATCTAGCGGGTCAATGGAGAAATGCTGGATTTAGTACATGCTCCAGACACAAAGCCACCATCTCCATTTCTTGAGATCCCTTCTGATTACCCAGTGTGACTCTGGTGGATTGGCTGCTCCTGGACCATCCGGTCTAATTCAACTTCAGTACTTGGCTGTTGGGAGCAGCCAGGAATGTGGAAACAGAAACAGTCTAGTGAATTCATGGCTTCCATGTTGGTTTGAATTTATGAAGAAAAGGCAATATTAGCCCTTGGATGGATTAGTAAAAAAGAGGAGTGTTAAAGGCATTTGGGGTCATTGTGGAAAATTTCAAATACAGAGTAAATAGAGTATGATGAATCCCCATGTACTTTTTACCCAGAGTAACAATCTGCCATTCTTGATCCATCCATTCCTTTATACACTTCCCACTCTTAATTATTATTTTTAAAATTAAAATATATGTGCATTGAAATGCCCAATTGTTAGCTATGTAATTGGAAATGGATATACCCATGTAATACATACCCCTGTCATCTCCTTTTAGCACATTTAAAATATGTAAATTGGTAGATAAGGAAATAGTTTGAATGTTTTAGCTTTTCTCATTTTCAAATCATGAAACATTGCTGTTGATGTTCCTCATTTGGGGGATCCTTCCCTTTTGCCTCCTGTCCTCCCATTTCAACACTGCAAGATCAACCTTTCCTTCTTCACCCTTGTTTCTGATACTGTTTTTCTCTGTACATTGGCTTTAGATTTCTGCCTACTTCCTTGGATTTGAGGATCCAAGTGAGATTTCTAGTAATTTCTTTTTTTTAAAGAGATTTTATTTATTTGAGAGAGAGAGAGTACACACAAACGGGAGGGAGGGGCAGAGGGAGATGGAGAAGCCGGCTCCCCTCAAAGCAAGGAAACCTATGTGGGGCTTGATCCCAGGACCCTAGGATCATGACCTGAGCTGAAGGCAGATGCTTAACTGACTGAGCCACCCAGGTGCCCATCTAGTAATTTCATCATTGGCTCCACCTGTCTCAAATAAGAAGCCCGTTCCAATCTCCTCTCAGTACCCAACAGCCTAGTTCACTCTTGATTGTTTTGCCAGCTAGGAGAGAGAATTGGAGCAGTCCAGCCTTCTTAGCCCACCCAGGGCACCAATTGGAGGGGAGAAGGGACATAGAAGGAACAGCAATAAAATGCATCCTTCTTGATTACCCTAAGTCTAATGAATACAAGATGAATGAAATGGAAAGGAATAATGGAAATGCCTCAAGCTATTCCTGATCAAAAGAAAGGAAAGCAGAGGAGGGCTTTTGGGTTGAGTGTCAGGGTGATAATTTGGACTTTAAGTATCTTCCCCCTAAGGCGGTATATTTCAGCCAGATACACAATCAGCTACACACTCATTTTATATTATACCCCAGAAAAAACATACATTCTCAAATAAAAAGCAATGTGTAGTTATGTAATATAGTTCTCTAGCTCATTAAAAAAAAAGCTTGTCATCATCCACTAAAATGATTTTGTCACCCTTCAATAGGTTACTGCTTACAGTTTGAAAACCACTGCCCTAAAGTCTTTGTCTGACCGGTTGGGTTGGGGCTCTCTCTGGTGTTCTGGGCCTCACCAGTTCCGACACTGGGGGGCGGTTTGATCCCTCACAGGGTATGGTTGCTCTACTTGAACCCAGGATATCTAGGCTCCTTACAAGAGATATTTGACTAGGGATTATTTAAATCCAACCACTACGAAGTGTCCGCTAGAGGGCAGGCTCCTCTTCAAATGGCCAAACCCGCCATCGCTGGGGAGGAAGGAGCTGGAGAGCCGGCCACCATCTGAGGTGATCAGCCAGTGCTGAGGCTTCATAACCGGGCACATGCTCAGCGGGACCCCAAATTCCCTATTGTGTTTGCCATGCCCTCCCCCCTCAAGAAGAAATGCAGGCCTCTCACTGGGTGCTGTGTGTGCAAAGAAAGTACCAGGCCCATTCTCCAGAAATTCGAATCTAAATACTGTAGAGCTAACTTCCCATATCTGAACCCAGAAAGAAAAATATTTTTAAAAAGGCCTGAGGATATCAGCTATCCAACAATAAAGGTCTTAGAAATATTATGGTGCATAGCTTGATCCAGATTTTTTAAAACTTTTTTTTTTTAATTATTGAAGTATCGTTGACCTACAATGTTATTATTAGTTTCAGGTGTACAATATAGTGATTTGACAATTCTATACATTATTCGTGTTCACCATGGTTAACTATAGTCACCATCTGTCACCATACACCATTATTACTGTATTATTGAGTATATTCTCTATGCTGCCCCTTTTATTTCTGTGACTTATTTATTTTGTAACTGGAATTGTGTACCTCTTGATTCCCTTCCCCTCTTTCACCCATCCCCCACCCCTCCCCTCTGGCAACCACCAGTTTGTTCTCTGAATTTATGAGTCTGTTTCTCTTTGTTCATTGGTTTTGTTTTTTCGATCTGACATCTAAGTAAAATCATATGGTATTTGTCTTTCTCTGTCTGACTTATTTACCTAGCATAATACCCTCTAGGTCCATCTGTGTTGTTGCAAATGTCAAGATCTCATTCTTTTTTATGGCTGAGTAATATTCCATTGTGTGTGTGTGTGTGTGTGTGTGTGTGTGTGTATACATACATATATATGTATCACATGATTTTTATCTATTCATCTACCAATAGATACTTGGTTTGCTTCCATATCTTGGCTCTTGCAAATAATGCTACAATAAACAGGAGCACATTTATCTTTTTGAGTTATTGTTTTCATTTTCCTCAGGTAAATACACAGAAGTGGAATTATTGAGTCATATGATACTTCTATTTTTAGTTTCCTGAGGAACCTCCATACTGTTTTCCATAGTGACTGCACCAGTTTATATTACCACCAATAGTGCATGAGGGTTCCTTTTCCTCCACATCCCACATCCCCACCAGCACTTACTTCTCGTCTTTTTGATTCTAGAGATTCTGACAGGTGTAAGGTCACATCTCATTGTGGTTTTGATTTGGATTTACCTGATGATGAGTGATGTTGAGCACTTTTTCTTGTGTCTTTTGGCCATCTGTATCTCTTCTTTGGAAAATGTCTATTCAGGTCCTCTCCCCATTTTGAAATTGGATTATTTGTTTTTATGGTGTTGGATTGTATGAGTTCTTTATATATCTTGGATATTGACTCCTTATTGGATATATCATTTGCAAATATCTTCTCCCCTTCAGTAGGTTGCCTTTTCATTTTGTTAATGGTTTCATTCATTGTACAAAAGCTTTTTATTTTGATGTAGTCCCAGTTCATTTTTTCTTTGATTTCCCTTGCCTGGAAAGACATTTCCAGAAAAATATTGCTAAAGTTGATGTCCAAGAGGTTACTGCTGATCCAGTTTTATGAAAAAAATAATAATAGTTAAATTTTACTGGGCTCTTTTTGGTGATCCATATAATGTGTTTTACATGAATTATATCCTGGCATTTTTACAATAACCCTAGGAAATAAGTAATACCCCCATTTCACAGATGAGGAAACTGAAACTCAGAGAGGTCAAGTAATTTTCCAAGATCATGCAGGAAGTAACCAGTTTAGTCAGAGTTTGACCTCAGGCTATCTGATTCTGTGAAGATGTGCCACTTGATTCCCCTTTAAGAAGGCTTGTGGCTTCTGCCTTCTGCTGTCAGAGGGCTGTCAGTGGCAGCCTTCATCTGTCAAACTATTTAGGGATTGATTCAGCCTCAAAGAAACTCCTTGACCAGAGTCACAACCTTCTTGGAGCGGGTTATATCCAGTGACTGGTTGAAATGGAGATATAAATGCCCAGCCATGACAGACCAACATAAGACAATTCGGAAAGATCCGTTTAGCTGTAAAGCTCCATATCCGATCTTCTAAGACTGTCATCAGGTCTATACCAAACTGTACTTTTTTTGCTGCTCAATCTTGCTTCCTTTCCCTTTTTTCCCACTTTTGTCCCAGCAGATTCCTTACTAGATATTCTACCAAATTCTTTCTCTGGGTATGCTTCCCTGAGAAACAAAACTGTAGCAAGTGAAAATACTCCTAATGGGCAGGTCCTCAAGTTGTCATCCACTTTGTACAGAGAGAAATGGCCCCAAATTAGAATATATACAGACCCATAGGTCGTGGCAAATGGTTTAGCCAGCTGGACAGGAACATGAAAGTAGGAAGAATGGAAGAACAGGGACACAGGAATGACTGGGTAGAGACAAGTGAATGGACATAAGACCACGGGCAAAAATTGTGTAGACCTTGCTATCACATAATAAAGTCCACCAAAGAGCATCCGCCACAGAAGAGGCACTAAACAACCAACTAGACAAAATGGCTCATATGTCAGCCAGACCCTGTCATCAGTCACCCCAGTGCCAGGACACTGGGCATAGAATAAAGTAATCTTGGTGACAGAAATGGAGTCTATAAATGGGTCCAACAACACGGACACCAGTTTAACAAGGCTGATGTCACTGCTAGAGCTACCAGATATCCAACCTGCCATTAACAGAGACTAATGCTGGGCCCCCAATATGGAGACTAACTGACCATTGGAAGGCAAGTTGAATACATTGGGTCACTTCTCTTCTGAAAGGGCCAGCAATTCATGCTCACACTAGACACACATTCCTGCTATAGGTTTGCTTTTCATACTTGCAGGACTTCAGCCAATATTACTGTCCAAATCTTACAGAGTGTTACTCTATTGACAAGAGATTCCATATAGCACTGTGTCAAATCTGGTAACCCACATTACCTAACATGAAGGAATGCTCATGGTCATGGGACCCACTGGTCATATCACATACTGCATCACCAAGAAGCTGTTGGAAAAAGTGGAACAGCCTCCTGGAAGCACAGCTGAAGTTCTATCTTGAAGGTGATACTTTATAAGGATGGTGAACCGCCCTCTAAGGCACAGCATATATGTTGAATCAAAGACTTCATATAGTGTTCCATCCCCAATAAGGAGTCTACATGGGTCTAAAAACCAAAAGGTGGAAGCAGGAGTGACCATACTTAACTCCCTGTTGGGAAACGATCCATTTGGGAAATTTGGGCCTCTTGTCCCCGAAGCTCGTGCCTCTGCAGAGTAGGATTCCTCTCCTCTCATGGAAGACCACCTCCACCAAGGGAGAGATATCAGCAGGCAAGAAGAGTCACTATCTTGGCTAAGATAATTGACACTGATCATCAAGAAGAGGCAGTGCTATAATTACACAATTGAGGCAAAGAGGACTATGTTTAGCACACAGGTGATTTATTCAGGCACCTCTTTGTTCTCCCTTCAGTTCTGACAGTCAATGAACAAGTGCCGCAATCAGAAATGAGAATCTGGGTTGTGTCACCAAGTAAACAGCCTGCACCAGCTCTTGAGGGTGAGGGGATCTAGACTTGCTAGTGGAGGAGGGAGACAATGAGTAGCATTTAGGACCCTAAGACCTATAGCAATGCTGGGAATTGTAATCTCCCCCAAACTTTCTCTTCTAAGATACCCCCTGAAAGGGAGGCCCACCAGAATCTTGGAGGAGAGGCTCCCCAAATATATATGAAGTGGATCCAGTGGCTCAAGGAATGACCTGTGATGAACATGGAAATGTACCATACAGTTCTCCCTTTAAGACAGGACTTGTTGCCAGGCTTCTATGCACCAAGTATGCTGTCAGAAGACAACACTCAGCTGTCAGTCCATTGGGAATGGACTCTTTACTTGGGCATGCTACTCTTAAAGTTTTTGGATTTGCTTCCTCTCACTTGCCACCCCCTACCTCATAAGTAAAGGATGATCAATACTTTCCCTACTCAATAGTATTAAATAAGGCATTTAAACATTTAACAATCTTTTTTTTATTAAAGATTTTTATTTATTTATTTGATAGACAGAGATCACAAGTAGGCAGAGAGGCAGAGAGAGAGAGGAGGAAGCAGGCTCCCTGCAGAGCAGAGAGCCCGATGCAGGGCTCGATCCCACGACCCTGGGATCATGACCAGAGCCGAAGGCAGCGGCTTTAACCCACTGAGCCACCCAGGCGCCCCCATTTAAACATTTAAATCAGTACTTACTGATTTGTGTAAGGACTTAACAAAAGTTGGTCGGGTTCCCTCAACTTTACCTTACTGTTTTCTCTCAGGAATTTACAGCCTCATTTGATAATAAATAAATGGTACTATGGGAAGGGGAGTCAAATCACCATTAAACTATATGATTCTAATGATTCTATCCTCGAAATGTGTGCTTCAAGCTAAGTGAGCTCTGGAATATCGTTGTGACCTGGGGAGGTAAAGGAAGGCTTCTTGAGGGATATAGGAGCTTAGCTGGGCTCATAAAAACTGGGCAGAGTGGGGGGCGCCTGGGTGGCTCAGTGGGTTAAAGCCTCTGCCTTCAGCTCAGGTCATGATCCCGGGGTCCTGGGATCGAGCCCTACATCGGGCTCTCTGCTCAGCAGGGAGCCTGCTTCCCCTCTCTCTGCCTGCCTCTCTGCCTACTTGTGATTTCTGTCTGTCAAATAAATAAATAAATAAATCTTAAAAAAAAAAAAAACTGGGCAGAGGGCATGGAAGGAATGGGGCAGGTGTGCAGGTGGTCCTAATTTAGGTAAACAGAACTCAGAAAGGCAAGTGCCAGGTAATTAAGTTTGCACAGTGTTGCAGTGGTTTTATTTGTTTTAACTGGTGACTTTAGATATAGAGGATGTATATCTTATAATGTATACAGTGTATTTTGAAATGTATGACAAAAATATGAACTGTTATTATAACCAAGAGGAATCTGAGAAGAAGAAAAATAAACTGGATAAGGACGATGTTGAGCTATGTACTCATCTCAGATAAATACATAAAACCTTTGAAATTATGACATAACCAGTACTGTTAGATTTATGGCCTTGGGTATTGCTCTCATTCCAAGCTCCTGCTTTACATTTATCATCTTTATATTCATCTGGCATCTCTATTTTCAATGTCTTACAAATTTCTCCCTCCCCTAGTAACCTTTTCAGCTGAAATTTCATATGCTTCATGTCAGCTCAGAAGCAAATTCTTTTCTAGAAGGTTGAATCTATCTGTTCAGCCATTTCTGAATTACCCAAGCATGAGCAAATGTTGTTTAGGAAATTTGTCAAGACCCACTTTTTGTGTGTTCAGATTTAATTCAAGATGGTTTAAATTTAAACCTCCAGAGCTGTCATGCACATATTCTCTCAGGAGAAAAACATTCTTTGCTTTGAAATATAATTGGTTGAGGTTTACACTCTGCTTTCTGTATATATGGAGTGTGGTTATGAAGAAATCTACTTGAATCCTGGAAAATCTTTGTGTTTCCAGTCCCTCAATACATATGTATTTAGAAAAATGCTTTTCTTTCTTTCTTTCTTTCTTTCTTTCTTTCTTTCTTTCTTTCTTTCTTTCTT
>RCUC01088123.1:0-26735 GCA_003697995.1 Taxidea taxus jeffersonii | reverse complement strand
CCCCCCCATCCCTTATAAAATTGGAATGGAATAAGATACATCTGGGTGTCTAATGCAGCAGCAAATGTAGTAATGATCATTAATGAGCATATAACCACGTATTTGGATTAAAAATGTGTCCCGAAGATGGCATGAGCCATAGTCTTGGTTCTCACCAAGACTATTCCAATTTTGGATTCAGAAAGCACAAACCAGAGATTCCTAACATACACAGGTGGTGAGCTCTTGCTAACAGTATTAGTCAACACCGTAAACACATGACCCAGAACACCTGCAGACCGTTTCAGTTTACGGAGGCTCACTAACTAGCTCTGGGCCTCTGCAAGAATGCAAATAAATACGTGTGGGCAGATGATTATTTGGGGTGATGTTCTGTTTCCATCATTTCTTCAATCATTTTTGCCAGAAGAGTCCGACTTTGCCAGGAATCCAGGGGCTGGGCCAAAGTGGTTATCTGTCATAATCACTGGGGACGTGATAACATACTTGATAAGAACTCTGCCCGCAGATGAGCTGGTGCAGGACTGCCGTGTAATCACCCAGGGAAGATGCTTTCTCGGGATTACCTTCCTTAGAAACACCTTTTTAAAAATAATTACCTTGCAGTGGTGTTTGGCTCTGCTTCCTGAAGACTAACTGAAGCTGCTAAGGATGTATCTCCACAATTTATGATGTGGTCACTGGTCATTCTATATGGGGTACTAAACACAGAGCAACCTCAAAAAGAAAGGTAACTCTTTGTTACTTAGAAGATTCACTAAGCTAAGAGAGATATTCAGTGGGCACTTAGAGCTGGTTGAATGGAGTATGAACAAACCTGATCCTCGTGATTTCCCATGTGGGATGTCATTAAGTTAATAGCAGTTAACTGGAATCATTGTATTATACATTTCATATAACATGGGAAATGGTATGATAATTTCAATAATGTGAAGGACCATGAACAATATAGTAATTATAACAATTACAACTATCAGTAGTGAGCTAGAAAGTTATTTCTATAAGTTTATGAAAGAATATGTGAGAATTACCAAAGAGAATTTTTTGCACAATTGTTTATTCAGAGACATTTCTTCCCTAGAGGAAGAAAGTTATTCAGATGCCAACTCTCTGGAAAACAGCATAGCCAGTGGACAAGACATCCTGGACAGAGACCACATCAACTTATAAGTTTCAGAGTGGGCTGGAAAAACAACGTGGATAGCTGACTTTCAGAACTGCCCAAGGAGAAACTGAGGCTGAGAAGAACACTTTGGCACACAGATTCAGCAGGAGTCCTATAAAGCCTCATCAAAATGCATCTGTGATGGGCACCTGAAGCTGCTTTTCATTTCTTTTTCTCTCAGGCTAGCCACTTTGGTAAACTCATAATTTGGGGGTGCCTATAAAGCAATTAACTGTGGGTTAATATATGTGTAGACATGTGAGTAAAATTTGATGGGAAACAAATCTACTAAAAGATGAACTTCTGTATTTCTGTGATTTGTCTTAAACTCTCTCCCTCAGCTCTTTCCCTGCACCACGTATCAGTTAATTTAAGAACTGTCGCTGAATACCACAAGAATGGAACAGGCCAGAGTACTCTTCTGTCCCAATAAAGGGCTCTTGTTGAAGGCCTGCCTCTCCCCTGCCTGTTTATGACTCCCCAACTCCAGAGAAGAAAGAGGGGCTTGTGGGAACCCTCTCTTTATGTCATTTATTCAAAACACACTGAAGGCATTAGGTAACAATACAGTTTCAAGAAGTCTGTGCTCTTTGGAGGGCTGAATTTCATAAGTGATAGTGAAATGACAGAACCCTGCAGTTCTTGCATTAATATGTACTTACTGCTATCTGTTCTGTTATATAAAGATAATTTAAAACATGTACAGAAATAATGCTAATGATTGAGAAATGTGGGATTCCATTTATGATACTGTCATAGTTAAATGGAAGGTATCTTGAGTATAAATGCCATGGATGTGGGGTGTGGGGGGGGTGGCGGTGGGGAATAGGTTTGCTTTTCAAACCTGCCAGTTCCATAAAGGTGGATACATATCACGTTGTCCTTTCTTAAGAGGAATTTTAAAGCCTTTTGAGAAGAGTTGTGCTAAAAAGCTTGCTGCGTCACTCTCTCACAAACCCTGGCACAGGGCAGAAAAGCCACAGTAAATAAATGTCTAAGCTCAGTGGCATGTATATTCAATGCCAGGCTTATAAGTATAAAAGTCAGAAATGTCTTTGTACTACTCTGTATTAATCACAAAGGAAATATCTAAAGACCCAGTGATTACTTATTAGGAAATACTTCTGTTTCCTCAGACCCCTACGTCCACCCCATCCCATCCCACCCCTTTTTCTAAAAAGTTGAGTTGCTTTGGAATCTTAAAATGTTTGTAATGCCTCTGTTAGGCAAGCAACTATTATTATCATACTAGTAGTATACACTGTTTCAAGAACATTCTAGGGCTTTTGGGTCTTTCAGAAACTGGTCCTCATTCAGAAGAGGATTTCATTTTTAGTGAAGCTTTTAATAATTTATAATTAAATTCTTCAGTAGCATTTTTAAAGAGCTTGAGTTCAGAACCATGCAATGTTTCTTTTGGTCTCTATATAACTTATAACAATAATTATATAACTTAAAGCATTCAGATAATATAGACATCTACTTTTCTCCTCTAATGTAAATAAGGAAAATTTAACAGGAAGACATTAAGGAGCATTTCTCAATGCACAGAAGGGAGCAGGAATCTCTGTGAAGAGGGCAGAGTCACTGCCTCCCAGGTGAACACAGGATCTTGCCCGTTTTCTCCGTGTATGTATTCAGTACCCATAAGATCCTATAGTTCACCAAGGAAGTGTTCTAGCACCAGCCCAGGATTCCCAGTTCTCTTCACAATTTTCAGTCATCAGCCTCACATAAGTGGATACCCAAATCAGCAGCTGTAAGCCCAGTAGATAAAATGACAATTTTATAAGCAGGATAAGTAATGTAAACATATTCATTAAAAGACAAACCTTTCAGTTTTCCATCAAAGTTTGGATTGGTAGCTACTTTTAAGCCAGGATGAGGTAGCAGAAAACAGGAAATTTTGGTGAAACAGGAATGGATGTGTTTTCGAACATTCTGTAGTTCTTCGTGCTGGTTCCCTGAGACCTGCAGTAAATCATTCTAAAGTTTAAACTACTTTCATCATACATTGAACTCCAAGAGAATTCTGTGACATCTATTTGCTATAGTTGTCTGGTCCCACAGTGATAAAAATGACATGACAGGGCTGATAATAAAGAAAAAATAAAGTCTTGGGTGAACGGCCATATCTAAGTATAGCATACCTATGGCATTATTATTAGAATTAACAAATGTTTACTCTTATGCTACTCAGATGGGCCTTCCCATTTTTTAGTACAAATTAGTGGGGTTTTATTCTAGCTAGTTCTTACAAATTCCAATTTTAATTTGAAGTACTCATAAGAAACATGAATAGATCATAAGATATTCCTACCTTCTTTTCAGGAGATACTCAAGACAGCCTCTTGTCACCTGGTAGGTATACATTTAGATTCTAGAAAGGCATCTGAATAGTTGGGTATTTATAAGCTAAACTGTCCCTGTTTTTTTCAAATGTATTTGACAGTTGATAGTACAACTACTCTAAAAATAATTATAAACCTAAAAAGACAAGATTACAGATCCTGACTATCATGAAACCTTATTTAATCTTGATTAAAATTTTTTCTTAATAGTTACTTGTTGTGGTATCTGTCCAATGTAAACAATTCATTCAATATTGAACTATCCTGACATTGAAAATGGAAAATCCTTTAACTCCACTTTCTGTGAACTATTAGCAAAATGTCCTAAGACTGACTTTGGGGATTTCAAAATGAGATATTTTCTGTTAAATTGACTTTTAAACCTCTACTAAAACATGAATCCAGATATTTGTACTGTCAGCCTTGAATGGATTTAATTATTCTAATTAAAAGATTTATCTTGGAATAAGTCAGTGTTTTATAGATTATCTACAAAAGAATTACCTGTATTATAATTATCGATAATATTTAAAGCTTTAACTCTGAAAGTATGTATTAAATATCAATCTTTGTAGAGACACTAGAAGGGTCAAATAAGATTGTATCTAATAAGTATCCATTCTGCAAATCATTCAACAAAAATAATTCTAGATTACTACTGGTGAAATTTCATGCACCTTAATATCTAACAAACCTTGAGGCGTTTTTCCAAGAATTTGGAGCCACCTTCAGCTCCATATGAAAATTCGTATGGAAAACTCCAGTCCCGAACAAGAAATATCAGACTCTAAGAAACAATAAGAAGAAAGGATTGATGAGGGGGCTTTTAATGGCCTCCCTGAGCTTTATACTGAAACCAATCAAATGCTATTATTATCATTTGAATAGTGTTCGACACCACACTATGGAATTATGAAAGCAAACATAAAACCTTTGGAAGTTTCTGAGCAATCTATTCCCTAGGAACCTTCCTGTTCCCACTAAGTAAAAACAGAAAGCTGCCCCCAAAATGACTGTAGGCACACACACAGCCATTCAGCCAATTTGAGGGCACCTCTGTCTCTCATCTCTTAGTGGCACACATTCATCTTGGCAATTTGGGGACAGCTTTTTATGAAGACTCGAGTTTTATTTGAGGAGAGTTTTATCATCCCTTTAAGTATTTTTCCTCTATTACAATTGTCCCATTCTCTTCCTCAGGGGCTCTCAGTATACATACATGGCATGCAGATGGGTAGGAATCCAGGTTTAGTGGGGCCCAAAGCTTGTACAATCTGTTGGGGGAGGGCTCAATAGGAAAAAGAATACACAATTGGGCTTCAAAGGAAATGCTTATTTAGAATGAAGAAAATAACAAATTACAAATTTTTTCAAAAGCTGACCAATACACAAACACACAAATCCAGAAAAAAAACAAACAATTAACATACCTTTGTAATAATTTTTTTTCTGCTGCAAATGATTTGATCACTTTATTGTATGATGATTTTGAAATAATTTGTTAGAAAGTTATTTTGGTCTGTCCTCTAACAAGGCCACATTCTTTATCATAAAAATTATTATTGATAGCTCAGAAATGTTTCTGTTTCACAACTTATTTGTAATGCCATGTACATTTTTAGTTTCCTCATCCATTAAGTATGATGCTAATAGAACCCACCTCACAGGACTACTGAGACATGCGTAAGGCCTCTCTGGAAGGTGCCTGCGCAGTTAGTTCTGTGTTGGCTCTCTGAGTTTTATTTTAATGGCCACATATTTTAGCCAATGGATAGACCATGGCTTATTTTGCCATTACTAGACGTTTTCCAGTTTTTCTATTATTCTAAGAAATGCACTGATAAACATCCTTGAAACTGAACATTTGTTCACATCCAGGCTGGATTTTATCAAGGACTGTGTTTCCAAAATTAGAACAATCATCAGAATCATTTGGGAGGCTTTTAAAAGTATAGAATTCTTGGGCCTCACCCCTGACCTCTTGAAACAAAAGTAACAGCCGCTTTCCTTGAACGACTTTTTATATGCCAACCACAATGCCAGGAATTACACACATGATATTTCACGCATTGCTGCAACAGCCAAGAGACAGGTTATGATTTATGATTCTTTTCAGAAGAGATAATCTAAAAAGCCCCACCACCTGACATTAAGTGACTTGGCCAAAGGCACAGAGAGATGGCACAGCTAGCAGCATTTAAGCCTGGGCGACCTCAGAACCCCTGCGGCATGGCTCAACAGAACATTACACATGCGCTGCAGTTTACAACCTGGGCTCTGATAAAAGCATGCTTTTTAAAAAAACATTTATTTACTTTAGAGAGAGTGAAAGAGTGAGAGACAGAGAGAGAGAGAGCAGAGTGGGAGGAGCAGAGGAAGATGAGAGAGATTCCCAAGCAGGCTCTGTGCTGAGCATGGAGCCGGACGTGGGGCTTAATCTCAGGACTGTGAGATCACCACCTGAGCTGAAACCAAGAGTGGAGCACTTAACCAACTGCGCCACCCTGGTGCCCCTAAAAGCATGCTTTGATATGCTCAAGACACTGCAAAGTTTAGTTTCTGAAAAAAAGTAGGACTTGGAGGGAAAAAAATCAGTAGTTTTTATGAAATTAGCAATCTTTAAATGATTTTTCTAAAAGTTTTATACCTTCTGAGCTTCTAACTGAATATTTTATTCCTGCTTATTAAAATGTGTCTATATGTTTTGGGTTTTTTTTAAAGATTTTTTAAATTTATTTGAGAGTGAGAGCACAAGGTGGGAGAGAAGCAGACTGAGCACTGAGCAGGGAGCCCAGTGTGGGGCTCAAACCCAGGATCCTGAAATCATGACCCAAGTCAAAGTCAGACACCCAACTGATGGAACCACCCAGACCCTTTTGCTGATATGTCTCCTAATTCTCTTTTAATTTCTGGGTTCTTCCTCCATTTCTTCTTTCCCCTTACAGATTATCTACTAAAGAACCTAGGACTTTGACCTGTAAAGATTCCCATAACCCGGACCTTGCTGACTGCATATTCACAGGCAGTTCAACGTGCTCTTCTGTCCTCTGGATTTTCTGTAAATTTGCAGCTGGGTACAGTGCCTGGATCTCAGGTCATACTTTTTTGGCGGAGTGCTCTTCTATCAGGAGGCACACAGTTTCTGATTCTCTCTCTTTTGGTGAAATTATAACATCTTTGCTTATCTGAAGTTCATTCGTCAGTAGCTTTCTCCTTAAGGACTCATGAAAACAATATTCTTTGCATTCTTACGTGTTGATAAGTTTATGGCCTGTTGTAATAGTTGTGACTTTCTATTTGAAAGTCAGTTTTGCTGAAAATAAAATTCTTGGCTCATAGCTTCTCTCCTGAAGCCAGGGGGCACTTCTTGGTTTGCATCATGATTTTTTTATTATTTTATTTTATTTTATTTAGTGTGTGTGTGTGTGTGTGTGTGTGCGCGCGCGCACATGCGTGCGCACGTGCATTTTTGTGGGGGAAAGGAGTGATTCTTGTGGAGAGGAGAGTTTAAAAATACTGCTAGGGCACCTAGCTGGCTAGCTGGAACAGCATGTGACTCCTAACCTTGGGGGGCTGTGAGTTTGAGCCCCACTTCAGGTATAGACATTACTTAAAAATAAAGTCTTAAAAAAATAAGTAAAATGCCTCTATCCACTATATTAAACAGCCCACTGTCTTTAACAGAGGCCCATTTATGTCAAAATGAAACTTAATAATTTATATTCAGAACATTTCTACCTAAAATATGTTACTTTGAAAACAGAGCTTAGCTAAGAAGCAATTTTTGCAAAATAGAGGTTCACAAACCAAGATAAATGAAACCAAGTATGCGGATTTGGCAGTATTTTGCATTTTTCTTGGGGAATTTGGTTGATCTTTTTCACTGGGCATCTTCCTAAGATGATATAATAAGGACCATGTGTAGCATAGGGTCAAATATCAAGTCTTATTTTCTGAAATAATCTATATTCTATCTATCCATCTATCTACAGTATCAAATTCCCAAGTTCTCTGCCTAACGCTCCCATCCAGAGATGTGTTGGTAAACCAGCTCTCCCAAAAGAACAAAATGCCTTGATCTTGTAGCATTTGACCATTTCTGTGGTATAAATATGTCCACCATCGCTGAGTTCAAGCTACTAGCAATAGTAGCTTATAATAGTTGCTTATATAAGCTTTAATAGTTGGCTTATATAATTCCCGAACATTTCCTAATTAGTTCTCATGAACTGGTATAAGCCAGCTATAGCACACCTACTGCCCCATCCCCTCCCAAGATAATTCGTCTGCTTTATATTTAAAATGTATGGAATTCGATGAATCTCAGTTCTTATGTCAAAGTCATCAGTTTTTCCACAATGCTGAATCTTGATTTGTTCACACATATGAGTAGAGATAAAAATCAAAAATATAAATTCTCCTAATTTGCTCAGATAAAAATATTTCAAGTCACAAATACTTCTTTAAGAATTAATCCCAGTTAGGAAATGGGGAAAATGATGGGACCCTTGCTGTCCATATCCCACCAATAATCACATATATTTTTTCAGAAAATTATAACCTTTGTTAGCTTCCCTTTGGGGGCTATATCCTTCAGGAAGCTATTCAAAAGGAGTGTTACAGCACTACTATGAGTGAGAGTGAAAAACTGAGAAAAAATCCAAATGCTCAAAAACAGGAAAATGGCTACTCAAGTTATGGCATTTTTTTAAAAGATTTTATTTATTTATTTGTCAGAGAGAGTGAGCACAGGCAGACAGAGTGGCAGGCAGAGGCAGAGAGAGAAGCAGGCTCCCTGCTGAGCAAGGAGCCCGATGTGGGACTCGATCCCAGGATGCTGGGATCATGACCTGAGCCGAAGGCAGCCTCTTAACCAACTGAGCCACCCAGGCATCCCAAATTATGGCATATTAATATAACATATTAATGGCTATTAATATTATAAATACATGGAATATATAAATACATGTGTTAATTATGTCAGAATAAAAACGTATATGAAATGTTATTAGCAATAAAATGCTAAATGTATTTCACATATTACAAATATGTGAAAAAAAAACTCCCAAACTCCTAGTAATAGACTGTTTAACAGCCTTGTAGCCAGTAAATAACTGAACTGGTTTTTAACCACTTAATCAATTTCAGTTCTAATTTCAGTTTCAGAAAACAACTACACACAGTTTAGAACTCGTTTTAAACCCATCTAAGTACAACTCACTTCAGTCAGTAGCCCACTGAATGTCTACCCATGTGTGGCAGCCTCATACTTTAAAAGTTAGCTAAGTAGTGAAAGACTCACTCCAGAAGATTCACTAAGGCTGATGTCAACCTATTTCTCCCCTCTGTTGCCAACAAAAAGCAAAAATTGTTGTTGTATTCAACAGCAACAAAAATTTTAAAACTGCCATCAACCTGTTCTTGCCTCTGTAAACCACGTAACTTCAAAACAAATTCCTAAACCCTACATATAATTGTTAGTTTGCTTTGCTCAGCAAGACTAGGCCTCACCAACATATCTCTCATACTTAATAAAGCAATAAATTCAGCTTTGGTTTTTATATCAGATTTTGAGTGATGGTCTCATCCTTTGACAGTTCTGGAAGCTCCTCATTTGGCAGCAATCCCTGTGACCCTCAGACTAACAGGTGAATTCTTCTTGTCTTTTGTTCCAAAATCCCATTTGTCCTTCAAATTTACTTCCATGTGAATGTCTCAACAATTATCTGATTTAAGTTCTGATTTGTTTCACTGAGCTCTTGTCACCGATTCATTTATCCTAGAGTTTTTGTTATAAAGACCCAATAGGTCTTCATATAAGGTCATTGGTTCTAAGTTTTTGTATAGGGCAATTCAACCTTTAGTTTTGAAAGAGTACTCATTTGGTAAGTAATTAGACCTAATTTTTGTATAAGGTTATTAGAACTTTGGGTTTGGAGGTATACCATTCAGTAAATACTTTTGCTATTATCTCTTTATGCTTTTGCTGCTTGCTTTGCCTTCATTTGCTTGATAATTCATACAAAGTCTCGTCTTGTGTATTTTTCCTTTGTCTTGAATTATGTCATGTCGCTGAATGTATGGGGAAGTGGTCCAGAAAGAACAGGTAGACGTAAAAACTTAGTAAATCTCCAGACCAATCAAGATGCCTCAAAGACTAATGATTGGAGATCTGTTAAACTGGCAGAAAATTTACACAAAACTCATTAGTCAAACTTAGCCTTGGGAGCCCTACAAAACTTTTAAGGGGATACACAGTCTTGTCAATTTGTGAGTCACTGTGCTTAGTCCAGAACACAGGATCAGTGACTATCAGATTATTGATTATACAGTACTGTCCTGACCTCTGCTGGCTTAAGGAGCCAAGCTGCTTTTCAGAGCACACATTTTTGACCAACTTTTTGCAGGCTTGTATATATCAAAGCCAGACCCTCCTCCCAGAAAAATGCTTGCTTTCTATTTGTATGGCATTATAATCCTAAATATTGCACTCAGAAGAATAAATGACCTTTTAAAAAAAATTCAGAGTAACAGTGGTCATTATGGTGATCTTTGCACATGTCTTTAAAATAAATAACTAATATAGTTAAGGGGAGCTCTATAAAAATTAAGAGATAAAAATAAAATATCAAACATTCATTAGTTAGCCTCTTTAATTAGTAAACTGAGACCTCAAAACAAAATGCTGGGGGCGCCTGGGTGGCTCAGTGGGTTAAATCCTCTGCCTTCGGCTCGGGTCATGATCCCAGCGTTCTGGGATCGAGCCCCGCATCGGGCTCTCTGCTCGGTGGGGAGCCTGCTTCCTCCTCTCTCTCTCTGCCTACTTGTGATCTCTGTCTGTCATATAAATAAATAAAAATCTTTAAAAAACAAAACAAAACAAAAACAAAATGCTGAATCCAATTTGACTCTCTTACCTTCTGAAACTTACCCTCCTTATATCTCTCAGTTTTCTCTTCACTTTACCCCTTCAATCCCTCCTGCTCCTTCCCCTGACCTCCTAAATGATTTCCGCAGGACTTTTTGCAGAAAGGGACTGGCCACGTTCCCCTAAACAACATCAAACTTCTAGACCAGAAGGCACTATAGAAGCTGAATTTGAACTCTGGTCTAGAGTTGAGTTTCAAGAAATTTCTCTAACCCAAGAAGACAGAAAATTGCTGCATAATTCAGGATTTGTTAAATATTTACTGACCTGAACTATCAGTTCTTTCCAACTAGTTCACTTAATTGTTAGTCCCTCAGATGGGAAAAAAATGGTTAAAATCAGTAGGGTAAAAAAAGACCAAGAGAACATTCAAACAACCCAGCTCTTCAAAATAATAATAACAATGATAAATTAAAACATTTTAATAGCCTTTAGAGGGCAAAAAAAATAGACAAATCACCATATAAGGCCATTTCAGAAGACTTTATCTTAGAGAATAATTGGTCAAAGATTCAAAGTTGTAAACAAAATAAAGATCAGTCATAGGAAACATTACAAATAGACTTCAGGAAATTTTCAAACAATCTTCTGGGTATCTAAATAGCTGAAGTAAAAACCTTGTCTTCTCTTTTTTAATGGGCTCAAGCATAAAATACAGGAATCAGAAAAAAAAAAGCTTGAATGAGAAATCATCAATTTAAAAATCTCCAATATATAGCTGATTTCTCAGAGGGCCTTGAGGAGATAACAAAGTAGAAATCAAAACAAATTTATGGCCCTCCAAATAAAAATAAGAACAAAATATCCTCTAATCTCTAAGAATCAGGACCCTATCCATAGGGACACCTATAAATACAGCAAGCAAAAAATCCACTTGAAAAACCAATGTCCTTTATTGGCTAAAAATACCGACAGTGCGTATGACTCAAAAAGAGACTGCCTTCAGCTTGGGTCACGATCCCAGGGTGCTAGAATTGGGTCCTACATCAGACTCCTTGCTCAGTGGGGAGTCTGCTTCTCCTTCTGCCGGCCACTCCCCCGCCTGTGCGCTCTTCTCTGACAAATAAATAAAATCTTTTTTTTTTTTTTAAAGATTTATTTATTTGAGAGAGAGAGCTTGAGAGGCTAGAATATGTGCTGAGGACAAAATAAAGCTTCTAAGAGAAGAGAATTAAAGTTTGTGTGCAGAAAGGCTTCTTAGGGTTTAATCCTTCTTATCTTCCTATTACAGGTAAACCTTAAGTTACTAAGCCCATGTACATACAAATGTACATAGAAATGGCATCCCAGAATCTCCCCTCCCATAGATGCCCTCTGCCAGGGTGTGCCCACTGGCCAATTCAGTCGTCAAGTGTTAGGTCTTGCGATGATGGGTTCTACTTCCCACATGTGCTAAATACTGGATTGCTGGCTCTTACAGGCTCACAAGGAGCAGTTGCCAAAGTTGGAGGAATTTCACGGGTTGGTTGACATCATGTGGGCAGCTTGAAATCAGCCATGGTAAAGGTATTTGTACCTCAGAAATCAGTAAATGTTTTGGATCAGAACCCTCCTCCCTCCTTGCCAGCCAGTTGTAAACATTTGTCAGCACACCACTGGCTAAACTTTACCTTTCAATATTGCTTTAAAATGGAATTCACTTCTCTTTTAGTTCTCTTCTTAGAAACAATTTTATTATTATATTTATTTTTATTGTGTTATGTTAGTCACCATATAGTACATCACTGGTTTTTGATGTAGTGTTCCATGATTCATTGTTTGCGTATAACACCCAGTGCTCCATGCAACCTGTAACCTCCTTAAAAACAATTTTAAAATACAACAGATATTTTGTTTGCTTGAAATAAACTGGCTTTGACTGAAGAATCAAATTTATCTGTTAATTAGCTGTTTACTTCATTTGCTAATTGTCCTTACTTTTTTTTGCCTGTGGTAGATCTTGTTCATTATTTACAATTTCACTGTTTCAGAGGTAAGAATTCTTCTATTTTAAACTTGTTAAATTTAGTTTTGAGTACAAATTATTATTTTTTAAATTTCCTTACCTCCCATCTTTGTGTTTCAGGCAATGTTTAAAATTTCTCCACACTTTTATCCAAATAAATCAAACTGCTCTCTTCTGAGACAGAGGAAGAGGTTGGAAGTGGTGACCTCTAAAAATAGCTTGATGAATTAATTGAACTTTGTTTTAAAAGTTACTTTATATTTGAACTTTTTCTCTTGAGACTGTTTCTAATTTAAATGTGAATTATTTTGTAGGTAGTAACTTCATTAACATTGGTCTTAACGATGTCTTAAAAAATGTGGGGGTTCCTGGGTGGCTCAGTCGTTAAGCATCTGCCTTCAGCTCAAGTCATGATCTCAGGGTCCTGGGATGGAGCCCTGCACTGAGCCCTGCATGGGGTTCCCTGCTCAGCAGGGAGCCTGCTTCTCCCTCTCTCACTCCCCCTGCTTGTGTTCCCTCTCTCCACTCTCTCTCTTTGTCAAATAAATAAATAAACAAAATCTTTAAAAAATAAAATACAATAAATAAAAAATGTGGATTATTTGCTGATATCTTAAACATTCTGAGGTCTGAATACATTAGCATATTACCTTTTAACTTCATGATGTATAGTATTTTTTGTTTTAATTTGGTTGCTTGCATCTTAAATATTACTAAATATCTTTGGAAGCCACTTTTGCTGCTTAATGACATTCTCATTTCAATTTCAGATACTTTGATTTACAAGTGCCAACTTGTTTAGGAGTCATTATTGACTCATTCAGTCAAAATTTTTTTCACTGGCATTTCAAAATGCCACCAGTTTGCCAACAAATGATAATCTTCTAAAGTTTTTTTCTATTGTTTGTTCTCAATTCATTATTATTATTATTATTATTATTATTTTGACCAAAAGCAGTACCTCTCCCTGTGTCTTCCTCCCTCCCTCCCTCTCTCTCTCTCTCTCTAATCAGAGCATGGGTTACTCGCTTTTCATTTTAATGTATCTGGCGAAGTAAGAAGCAGAAACTTTTGCTGGTAAGATTTAAAATTCCTTTCCAGAATTTACAACGGAGTTCCCAGTCAATCCCTATGGATCTGGAGAGTAACAAGTTCAGAGAAGAGGAAAATCAAAGCTAATAGCACAATTACTACATAATAGTTCAACTTTCAACCTAATTATTATTTTTTAAAGGTAACATTCTCGGGGCTCCTGTGTGGCTCTGTTGGTTAAGTGGCTGCCTTTGGCCCAAGTCATGATCCCAGGGGCTGGGACCAAGCCCCCAATAGGGCTCCCTGCTCAGCAGAGAACCTGCTTCTCTCTCTCCCTCTGCTGCTCGCCCTGCTTGTGCTCTCCCTCTCTCTGTCAAATAAATAAATAAAACCTTTAGAAAAAATAAAGGTAACAGAGTCTAATAGGTATTGTAAACCAACAAGAAGATTGTAAGCAGGGACTGGTTTTATTCTACTTGGACTCCTCTTTCCACCCTCTTCCCTAGACCTCAAGGAAAGACCAACATTCCTTCACTCAAAGCATACCATCATCTCTCCATGCAAAGGCCCCTTTCTTGCTTTATCGTATGTTTCCAGATCCCCACTCCCATTCAACTTTCTGCTCTCCATCAAACTTACTCTAATATGTGTTACTTTTGTGTCTGTAGAGCATTCTAAGTAATCATAAGTAATACTGTGTTACAAATCTCAAACTTCTTTCTCATTTATTTTGGTATGATTTTAACACTCTGTTCATGCTTACTCCAGAGCAATGGGTTCATTGCCTTTGGATGTTGCAAAATATTCCAGAATGTTCTTCTCATGATATTTATGTATCCATTCTTCTAGTGATGGACACATATGCTGCCATCCACTGCTACTATTACTCTATCAGTGCTGCACTGGATGTCCTTATACATTTCCCCGGCTTCACAAAATCGCTGCTCCAATCTGCACTTTCACCAACAGGGCCCGAGTGCTCCTCTTTACCCAAATCCTAGTTATCATTTGGTATTATCCCCATATTCATCTTTTTGCCTATGAGTGTAAAATGGTATCTCATTGTTTTCATTTTTATCTGATTATCAATGAGACTTGACATCCTTTCAAAAAATATTATTAGCCATTCAGGTTTCCTTTCTGTGAATTGTCTTTATGTCCTTTGCCTATTTTCTCTTTATCACTCTGGAAAACAGTTTAACATTTTTGAATGGCTTTGTTTTAAGACTTTATTTTCCTAGGGCAATTTAGGTTTACAATAAAATTGAAATGATACAGGTATAGAGATCTGCCCTATACCACTTGTCCCTACGCATGCTTAGCCTCCTCCATTCTCAACGTCACTTATCAGAATGATTATAAGACACAGCAAAAGCAAAATGAGTACCAGACACAGGATACTGGGTGGGGGTAAGCTTTGCAGAGGTGCTTTTCCTCCCTCCATCCCTTCCTTCCTCCCTTCCATGTTTTATTTAGTCTAAGACTTAGCCTGAGCCCCTCTGATAAGCCTATGCTGAAGCCGTCATGCTTCAGGTGAGCAGTCGTTGGTGTTTAAATCTGTACCTCCTCCAGATTTTAAGGCTCTTTGACTTCATTATAATCTCCTGGTTCTTGATCTATAAAGAGGGCTGGGGCAGAGGGAGCATTAGTGGGCAAAATAACCTGCTTATACCACTCAATACATGCGCAGATATTGCCCTGACATTATCCTGCTGTTCCAAGCAGAGGCTGAGCTTGTTGCTATTCTGACACCTAGTGCACTGAAGCAAGTGACGGCTCACACAGGTCAATGTATAAGAAAGAAAAAAGTGGGGTGCCTGGCTGGCTCAGTTGGAGGAACATGTGATTCTCTTGGGGTCACAAGTTTGAGCCCCACATGGGGTATAGAGATTACTTAAATAAATAAAACAGAAAGAAAGAGAGAGAGAGAGAAAGGAAGAAAGAAAGAAAGAAAGAAAGAGAGAGAGAGAAGGAAAAGGAAGGAAGAAAGAAAAAAGCACCTTCAAAAAACTTGCCCCTACCCAGTATCCTGTCTCTGGTACTCATTTAGCTTTTGCTGCATCTTGTAACCCCTTCTATTTTCCCAGGAATCTTGTTTGTTTTTAACTTTAATGCTTGACAAATTCATCAATTTTTTTTAATTTTTTTAGTTTTTATGACATCTCTAGGGTTGGATTTAGGGGAGAACAGATGATACTCTTGTAGAAACCAAAATATCCAATTCATCTTTTCATTTTCCCATTAAAAAAAGTTTGTTAATTTTTTCCCCCTATCTTAATCTCCTACTTGAATCAAATAACATTAACAAAGTTATCAAAGTACTTCTTGAATGAAATAAAAAAGGAAGAAATGTGACCCTCCCAATTAATTAATATACTTGGTTATGCTCTTCGGAAAAATTTAATAAGAATTTACCATCATTTTACACTTCACTCACCTGAAATGGTTTCAGGAATATTTCCTCCATTGCCAGTCTGCCATACTCAGTGAAAAGCTAGATGGAAAATCATACACACACACACAAACACCACAGAGAAAAACTTCAGTATCAGCAAAGTTCTATTTCTATGCTTTTTTCCATTCTTTTTTTCCCTCACTGAGACATAATACTCTATTATTAAGGTTACAATATTCATTTTAAGATACTAAGTATTAGATAAAACAGAACTACAGTTATTTTTAAATTTAAATTCAATTAATTAACATATAATGTATTATTAGTTTCAGAGGTAGAGGTCAGTGATTCATCAGTCTTATATAACACCCAGTGCTCATTACATCACGTGCCCTCCTCAATGGCCATCACCCAGTCACCCCATCCCCCTACCCACCCCCAACAGAACTATGGTAATTTTTAAATAAAAAATTAAGGACATAAAGTACATGTTAAAAATAAAGCTTCCACTCTAGGCTAATACCTTTATATCAAGAATGTAGGACAGTTTTTTATAGGGAAGATGGGGGAGAAAGTAACATGGTAAATAACCTTTCAAAGCAGAACTCACACAGATCAGACCTGAGAGCCATAAACTATGTTGGACATATTTACAAAAGTTGTTGCCTGAGGAAATTTAATGGCATGATGGACTGCATTACTACAAAAGCATAAAGGCACATGGCTTAAAAATATAATCAGATATACCACATTCTCTAGTTACCAATTGCTCCCAGTTGAGAGAAACCATATCAGTTTTTGTGTTGCGAGAAATGTAAGGTTTTAGAGAACTAAGACCTGAAGGGGTGACTGTGATTAGGCCTCTGATGACCATTTCATCCAGACCAGCCCAGTGGGTTTCCCCAGCTGGTTAGTCTTCATCCACAAGACTAACAAGTCACGGCGGTTTCTCAGAGCTGGGGCGGAACTGATACAGAGGATTCCCACCCTTGCACATTTAGGATAGCTCCCATAGCACCACCCTGCCTCTCTTGCAGAAGGATCTAGGAAGCCAAGGGTAATTACTAACCACCTGATTAGAGTGATTCAATGAAAGTCTGGAATATCATAGTTAAAAGGCAGTTGGTCCAGGAATTAGACACTCACATTAGAATCATCTACTAATGTAACCGGAATTCACAATCTTTTCTGAGGAGGCTGAGGTGTTGTCATTTACAGGAAAAATTTTAAATGGTCTCAGAAAAAGATGACTTCCTCAATATCAAAATCCAAAATCAGCCTTCTTAAGAAATCCCTAAGCTGGTATTGAACACTGTCATACCATTAGCTTGGAAAATAATTAGCTAGGTTATGACACAGCCCTGAAGAATAAATCATACTTATCATAAGAAACAATTATTCAGCGTATGGTCTATTTGTCATAAATGTAATGTGATATACTAGAAATGTATTTGGGAATAGTGCTGGATATGAACTCCCAAATGTTATTTCCAACATCACAGGTTACCCTGCTTTATTATCCTTTATTGTCTATTCAATTTGTACATGGCTCTTATTGCCAAGATAGAATATATATTTAAAGCAAAATTTTCTATAAAATATGCAGAGGGAAACTATCAGAGAAACAACAGGTTTTGCTCTGTAACCAAACAACATGCACTGAAAGACAGAGAGAGTGTTACAGAGCTGTGAACTTGCCTGAAGGAAATATCTCGTCTTTTACTGATTTGAGATCTAAATGCTGCTTGGAGAGTGGAAGCAGCACTGAGCCCAGGAGATACCCAGATCTCTAGTCCCACTCTATCACTAATTAGCCACATGAATTTAGGCAAGTCATTTACTACTTTCAGCCAAATTTACCTCATCTGTAAAATATGAAGGATAAATGTACTTTTTACCTCCGTGAGCTATTTATTTTATAACTGGGTCAACTACACATTTTGGGTCATTTTTAAACCAAAGAGTCTTTCTTCTACTCTAATCTGCCATATATAGTCACACATATAGGGCCAACAGCAAGTAGCTTTAGAGTAACAAAGAAATTTGAAAACTGAATTAGAAAGAACATAATCATACGGGGCTGAAACAAGAAGCCTGGAAATAGGACAACCTCTATTTGCTTATGTTTCTAAATCTTTCTGAATTCAGTTTTCCAAGCAGAAGAAGGCCCAACAAAATCTCTATAACCTCAAAAGATGACCAGATATGTTAAAAAAAAAAAAAAAGAGTATACATATTGTTACCTGGAGGTGCTGAAGATCATCCTCCTGGACATTCTGGGATAAGTTATATACCTTAAAAAATAAAGTTAAAATGAGGAAATAATTAGCATCCTCCAAAGCACTTACTTTGTCATTTTTTATTTTTATAAATATCAATGTTCACAAAATCAAACTCTCTGAAGTGTATTCTTATATATGGTATTTATAATACCTTGAGAAAGTAATAAAGGTTGAAAGACAATAGACAAAGTACAATGATCATAAAATTGTTCTAGAAATATCAAAGCCACCTCTCTGGAGACTAAACAGTCAATAAAATAATCATTCTTACAAGCATGCCAAAATAAAGGCAATCTAGATCTGAATAACCCATACATAAAATTTTGTCTTAAAAATTATGTTGACCTTTTCACAATTAATTAATTTAGTTAAGCCTATAGAAAGTTCTCGCACACTGAAGTTAGGTTTCAAATATCAGGCTCATATCTTTATACATATACACTACTGTTTCATGAATTCATGGACAGACCACAGCACACATTCTTTTTTTTTTGAGGGCTAACTTCAAAAAAAGTTAAGGATGCTTATATATTTATGTATTGACAAAAAACATACTTTGTGTACTTATTTAAATAACAGATTATTTTTAATGTAATAAAAAGTCATTACTAGGGACAGATTCTTCAATGAAAATATTCAATGTCTTCAGGTAAAATATAAATAATAAATATTAAAAAGGCAAAGTCAAGCCTGTTTTAATTGGCTTGCTTATACTGCTGATTATGAAGAAATCTTTCTCTGCTCACTTATAATTCCAGCCTTGACTTATTTATCCCACCCACTTTACCTTCCCTACCTTTTAAACTATCTTACCTCTCTTTAACCATCTGTTTCTTGGCCACTATTTCTTCCTGCTCTTTCTAATGAGTAGAAAATATCTAAAAACTGTTTAAGAATCTTTCATGTTCTATGTTCAATGACTAGAGTAAAACTCTCCAAGGACTTGCAGGACAATCTGTAAAGCTTACAATAACCTCAAAAACAATACTTAAAAAAGACAAAGAAAGAAAAAAGGAAGGGAAGATAAAAAAATTTTTTTAAGATTTTATTTATTTATTTATTTGGCACAGGAGCAGAGAGACAGGCAGAGGAAGAGGGAGAGAAAGAATCCCAAGCAGACCCTGCACCAAGCATAGAGCCCAACATGGGGCTTGATGTCAGGACCCTGAGATCATAACCTGAGCCAAAATCAAGACTGGGAGGCTCAACCAACTGAGCCACCCAGTCACCACAAAGATAAAACTTTTTGTAAGACATTTACTTATCTGAATGTATAATAAGTGTTTTTAAAAGTTGGGTAAGCATCTAAAAACAAAATAAAAAAAAAAAAACCCACCTGGGTGGCTTAGTTGGTTAAGCATCTGACCCTTGATTTTGCCTCAGGTCATGAGCTCAGAGTCCTGAGACTGAGCCTCACTCACATCAGTCTCCACACTGGTGGACTCTACTTGGGATTCTTTCTCTCCCTCTTCCCCTGCCCTCCCCTCGTAGGCACCCCCCCCATCACATGCATGCCCGCTCTCTCTCTCTAGAAAAGAAAAAAACAGCTGGGAAAGCATATGTTTTTATATTTAGAAATGTTTATATTGGCTATGTAAAAAAAAATTGCCTTTAGAAATCTTGTTTCAGTAAATGTAACTTACAATAGGTAGTTTCAATGTATCTATCTGCATACATTATAAAACTTAATATTATTGAGTTTATTATAGGCTTTAAACAGAAAAAAATTATCAATAAGATAATACAGATTTTTCTGACTATAGACTGTTTGGAAACTGAACAGAAATTAGGTAACAGTAACCAAAACAATTCTACTCTTATAGAAATCCTAAGAACTTGTATGCTAAGAGGCAAATAACATATTGCCATTTCTGTTGTTTGTCTTATTACTACATGTATATAGGAACACATATTCATAAATTTTGGTTAAAGAAACAGCCATCAAAATAGATTTATTTTATTCCATACCTGTATCGAGCTGATCATTGTGCTAAGTGCAAATACTGTGGCTGAATCTCTCAGAGTTGACTGACTATCAAAGGTTCCCTGAGTATCCATCAATAGCACTGCGACCTACAGACAAGTAGAGAACATCACTGATACTTTATAGAACAGGGGCAGTATTAGGGTTACTACAAATTTAACACCATAAGAACTAAAACAAACCATTATCAATGAATACTTCAAAGGTAATTTTCTATATATGCCATGAGTGCCACTGAAACTAAAAATATTAACTAGCTGAATACTATAATGATTAGTTTTCACTGATAATCTGACATAACAGAAACAGTACTGAAACAAAGTACAGACATTAGCTTACTGATCTGCTGGTCTACTGTCCCTGTGATTTTGCCACCTTGATCAATAGAAAGGGAAAGATGAACGCGTAATAGGATGTTGCCCACTTCCCTTTAAATTTTCATGTCAAATAGCCAAAATTGATTTTCAAATGATCATTTTTGAGGATCCTGGAAAGTGATAACTCTTGCAAGTGAAACTCAATTTTCTTTATGAAGTTTGCATCATACCTTCTTGCCATCAGGTTTATTGATAAGGAAGACTTCACTCCATATTTGGATTCCTGTGGTCTCTCGTTCAGACCCACCTCTCCAGGAAAAACCAGTCAGTGGTTCATTATAATCTCCAACCCAGTCGACTGATTCCTATAAATTAAAAAAGTCTGTGATATGGAACTGGATATGTGGTATAGTTTATTCGACACATCAATTCTGGTTTGTATCTCTCAAACTATAGCCAAAAGGAAACAACATATTCACATCTACTGTATGATTCAATTACTTTATCTAAAATATTTTTACAGAAGAGCACTATCTGCTACATTTTATTCTAGGTTCTGGGAATACAAAGATATAATTCCAGACCAGAGAAAGCTCACAATCTAAAAAAAAAAAAAAAAAAAAAGAAAGACAGACGTGCTAACAAACCATTATGTTGCCATGTATATAGGCATTAGGCATAAATAGAAGCATAGGAAAAGAAATAACTAACTCCTATTCACGTAAGACTTAATAGAGAGGTGGTGTTTGTGCTAAAATTTGAAGGATGTTTGGGAGTTTCCCAGGAGAGCAAACCTGGGAAGGGCGTTCTAGAAACAAAGATATAAAGATAGGAGAGGGGGGGCGCCTGGGTGGCTCACTGGGTTAAAGCCTCTGCCTTCGGCTCAGGTCATGGTCCCAGGCTCCTGGGATGGAGTCCCATATCGGGCTCTCTGCTCAGTGGGGAGCCTGCTTCCCTTCCTCTCTCTCTGCCTATTTGTAATCTCCTTCTGTCAAATAAATAAATAAAATCTTTTTAAAAAAAGAGAGAGGAGAGAGGATATTATTTCAGGATATACACAGTCATAATACATACAAACACTTTGGTATTGGGAAAGGAGGGAGTGAACAGCAAGAGGAGAGGAAACTAGTAGTGTTGCAGAAAAACAAAAACATAAGAAATCTGTTATACTTTAATCTGGCAAGTGCTTTTTAATACAAGCAACATGACAAGTGTTATGAGCATTTATTTTTTTTTTAAGATTTTATTTATTTATTTGACAGAGAGAGAGACCACAAGTAGGTAGAGATGCAGGCAGAGAGAGAGGGAAGCAGGCTCCCTGCTGAGCAGAGAGCCCAATGAGCGGCTGATCCCAGGATCCTGAGATCATGACCTGGGCAGAAGGCAGAGGCTTTAACCCACTGAGCCACCCAGGTGCCCCATGTTATTGAGCATTTAATTTTAATGTTTATTTCACAGTTAAAACTATGAATATGACTAAAACTGTATAATCCCCAAAGAATGGAGACTAATTTTGTTCACTTAATTTTCCCACCCATGTTAAGTAGCATACTAACATTGATATGCTAGAAACAGAGAATGGCAAGAGCTCTGTTTGATTTCAAAGCCTAAAATATTTTGGCAGTTCTATTCTTGATTTGTTTGAACTGAAGCTAGAGATAGAAGATATTGAAGTTAACTTTACAAAACTATTCAAAAATACCCTAACTTGAGCAATCCCAAATAAATAATTATGATATAAATACATAACCCAAAGTTTCTTTGGGTAGTGTGTCCATTCTGCCTCCACATCCATATTTGCAACAGAATTGTTATGGGTAAAAGGGTAGAAAAAAATACATTGGGATGCTCTCCATTCCCAACCTTCTGTTCCTTGACTCTGTTATCCTCCTGCTTTTGGTTCATCCTAGGTCCCTTAAAGACTCATTTCTGTGCCACACTGTTGTCTCAAATGTTATGACACTGTTGGTTGCCTTTGGGGGTGGGGTATGATGAGAATCAAGTGGAAAAAGATAGGAAAGAATTTTCTGGGGTAACAGCAAGATATACTTGCTAGAACTTGGGCCCATGTAGGCATATGTAATTTCAAAAAATAATAAGCAAATGTACACCTAAGATTTGTGCATGTAACTGTAATGTAAATTTTATAAAAGAAACCAACTAAGCACGGAAATATATGATAATGATACAGGTTGAAATATTTGTGAGGAAGTGCGCCAAAGTCAGCAATTTACTTTGAAATGAATTTAAAAAGTCAGATGCAGTGATGGGTGTAAAGAGAGAACAGTAGCTGGAGACACAGGTGATAAAGCAAGAATATGAATGATGATGGTAAAATCTAGGCAGCGGATACCTAGGTCTTCACTGTAAAATTTTTTTAACTTTGCTGCATGCTTGAAATTTGACATAATAAATGTTGGGGAGAAAATGATTATAATAAAAAAGTTAGGATAAAAGTTATCTGACCCATTTTAAACACTCTAACATGTAAATTTATAATCCTGTCACTATGATGTGTCTCATTCTAAAAGAATAAAAAAATAAGTTCTATTCCAAGGGAAATGTGGCAAAGTGGTCCATGGAGTTTGGTGCCCAGAGCACTGAAGCTAAAACAACTCTAGCACAGCATATGTGAAAACAGAAGTGGGACTCCTGAGACTACTAAATTAAAAACACAAAGTGACACAAACACAGAAACAAGAAAACTTTTAAAGCACTTTTTATATACCTGGTTGTACATGTATCTCAACATGAAGTCCATCAGGAATGATTTTCCTTTTCTAAATGCTCCAGCAACAGATACAGCAACAACCTCCTTGTCCCTGACAGCCTCCGAGAGAAGGATCCGATTTAGTGCAGTTTCATCTAACT
Organism: Taxidea taxus jeffersonii; assembly: GCA_003697995.1. NCBI lineage: Eukaryota > Metazoa > Chordata > Mammalia > Carnivora > Mustelidae > Taxidea > Taxidea taxus. The sequence goes on along the minus strand of RCUC01088123.1, from coordinate 3,465 downwards.
CAAAGGAATGGTCATCTTTGACGATGAGGACTTGCACTGGTCCTGCCTTCTTCACTGGCTCCTCCTCTTCTGAGCTCCATTCATATGTCTTTTCTGAAAACCCACCTGTTGAATAAAATAGCAATTTATTCAGCTAATCATCTCCAAATACCAAGAAATGTACTGGTACCTCTCAATTTTCAAATATCTGAAACAGGGGCACACTGGAATTAGAGATGCTCATTTTAATGACATATGCGAATGTTATTAAATGTCTCAGAAAGATTTATGTCTCAGAAAGACTTATAGATCATCTTTCTGATCATGTGACCAAATCAAACAGAATTTTATTCTCAAGAATGCGCCAAGGCAAAAAAAAAAAAAAAAAAAAAGAATGCACCAAGGCAAAGATCTGTTTGCAGAGTGAGAAAGAAAATCAAAGCAAAGGATTCTACTTATGGAGCACAGGAATAAAATGACTTATCCCCTAGAAATAAGTTAAGTTATTCACATAAAGGATCCTTGCAACATTTTTTAAAACTGAACACGCATAGGAGGAAATACATACAGGGACTCAAAATCACATATTTTTGAAATTGGAATAAGTTTCTACAGCACCTCGTTTTCAGCTCCCTTCATTACATGCATCCCACCTACAAAATCCTAGGTTCTTAAATGTCTAAGACTATACCTCATAGCAATGGAATTTACAGATACTTAAATTGGATAGGGCCAGATTACAGACATCCTTCAAATTCACAGCAAAGGGGTCTAGACGTAATTCGATTAAAAAAAAAAGTTATTTGGTGTGAAGGTCTTAAACAAAAGCTGTGTGACCCTGGGAAATTACTAAATCTCCCAACTCTTCATCTGTAAAATGTAAACTACTAGTAGTACCTATTAATCGGGTTGTTGTAAAGATTAAGGGAGCTACGACATGTAAAGTGCTGAGATCAGTGCTTGGCACATAGTAAACTCATAAAGGTTAGCTATCATCACCACCGTCATCATCACTACCTTGGGATTATAGATCGAACTAAGTATTCCTAGAACTTTCTGCCTATTTTCAGAAATGTGTGTGTGTGCGTGCGTATGTATGTATGTAAAGAATTATCATATATATGATAAAGGGTTAATATCCAAAATATATAAATAATTGATACAACTAAATTAAAAAAAAACCTAAACAATCCAATTAAAAATGGGCAGAGGATCTGAATAGAACTTTTTCTACAGAAGACATGCAAATGGCCAACAGACACATGAAAAGATGCTCAACATCATTAAGCATCAAAAAATGCAAATCAAAACCAAATAGATATCACTTCATACCTGTTAGAATGGCCATTATCAAAAAGAGAAGGAACAAATACTGGCTAGGACATAGAGAAAAAGGAATCCTTGTGCACTCCTTTGTAAATTGGTGAGAATGTAAATTGGTAAGACTACTGTGGAAAACAATATGGAAAAAATTAAAAATAAAATTACTATGTGATCCAGTAATTCCATTTCTGGGTATTGATCTGAAGAAAATGAAAGGACTCGCTCAAAAAGATGTGTGCACCCCTATGTTCATTATAGCATTGTATATATACTATATATAGTATATATATATACATATAGTAGGCAAGATATAGAAACAGTCTAAGAACAACTTAAGTGTCCACTGATGAATGAAGGGATAAGGAAATTATTGTGTGTGTGTATGTGCATATATTATATATATATTATATATATACATATAGTAGGCAATATATATATACACATATAGTAGGCAATATATATATATACACACATATAGTAGGCAAGATATAGAAACAGTCTAAGAACAACTTAAGTGTCCACTGATGAATGAAGGGATAAGGAAATTATTGTGTGTGCGTATGTGCATATATGTGTGCACACACACACATATACACAATGGACTATTACTCAGCCATAAAAAATAATGAAATCTTGCTGTTTGTGACAACATAGATGGACCTCAAGCACATTGTGCTAAACAGAGAAAGACAAATATGTATGGTCTCTTATATGGGGAATTAAAAAAAAAAACAAATAGGTACAGAGAACAGCTGCTGGTTGCCAGAATTGGGGTGCTGTGGGTGGGGAAATAGGCGAAGAGGGTCAAAAGGTAAAAACAAAAATATAGACAAAGAAATCTTGTTCTCTTGTTAAGTCATTTTGAAACTGGTGCTTAGTTTCTTCATATGTAAGATGGAAAAAAGTTTTCCATTTAATTGTCATTTTTGACAGAGATCAACTTTCAGAATTAATCCTTAGTATTTAAGAATTTTAGAACCCTGAACCCTAGCATTTGTGGTATATTACAAAATAATTTAAGTGTGTCAAGTGACACATTCTTCTATCTACTGCCTTTGTAATGTAACTTTGTAATGCCCTTTCACTTTGACTCTGGGGTCAGCATGTGATTTGCTTTAGCAGACATGATACAGCAGAGGCTTCTTAGAAAAGGCCTTGTGTTTTCCATTTTGCTCTTTCACTTCTGCCATTCCCCCTGTGAATATTCCCAAACTAGTCTGCTGCAGGATGAGAGACACTTGGAGCAAAGGCAAAAGCCCAGTCCCGACCAAGCCCCACAGCAAACCAACCCCAAGCCATATGAGGGAGCTCAGCCAAGACCAACAGTTGCCTAACAACTATTTTAATATGTCTGATCAATAAATGTCTATTGTTCTACGCCCTTGAGGTTTTGTGGTTATTATGCAGCAAAACAGACAATAAACTACTGGTACAGCCTAATCCCTTACTTTAGAAGGACAGTACAGTGTAGTGGTTAAAATCACAGGCTCTGGAACCAGACTGTTGAGATTTGAATAAAGGCTTTCCCATTTTTTAGCTGAGTAACCTTCAGCAAGTTGTTTAACCTCTCTGTGTCTACCTCATAAGGTTGCTCTGAATTAATATATTCAAGTAACACTTAGAACAGTGGCTGGTACATCATAAATGCTGTTAGTATTATTATAGATTTAGGAAATGAAAGCCAAAGATGTAACCGAACTTGTCAAGAAAAGGATATGGAATTTCTGTAGCAGGAAATCTATCATGGATGCTTTCTTGTGTTACTATTTATTTATCCCTTTTAATATTCCAGCAAGGTATTCATTATTATCTGTATTTTTGACACATGAGGAAATTAACTTTTCCAAGAGCATGCCCACTAGTAAGTGAAAGATCCGAGTTCACAGAGTTAGTAACTGTCAACTTGAGGTTAGATCCCAGGTATATAAACTTTAATCCCAGGCCTTTCTACTATAACATTCTGTCTCTTTAGGGAAATCAAATAACTCTTGGACATCACATAATTGGGCTCATTTGCTTTGTATCAAAAGAACAGAAGGTCAAAACATACACCAATTAATTCTTCAGATCAGATATATGACCTAGCCTCAAATCAACACTTAAGAGTATTAGTTTTGAATAAACTGGGCTCTTAAATAACTTTTCATTTAAATCTTTTTTTTT